>JAODJU010000119.1:26892730-26925294 GCA_026776725.1 Gnathonemus echidnorhynchus | reverse complement strand
ACAGGCACTGGGAGCTGAGAGGAAGCAAAAACGTGGACTGTCTGGGGTTCTCCGAGGACTGGGTTGGGAAACACTGCTCAAGGCGTGATAAAAGGATGTTATGGTCTACTGTGTCAAAAGCTGCAATCAGGTCCAATAAAACCAGAATGGCAGAATTACCAGAGTCAGCAGCTAAAAGCAAATTGTTAAACACTCTTGTAAGAGCAGTTCAGGTCAACAGTTCTTCATCCCTTGGTGAAGCCCTGCATTCCCCTCCTGAGTTGCCTGACGGTTTGCCAGAACCTTTTTGAGGTTCCATAGCCTCAAACTCCTTTCACACTGAGTTTTTTGCTTCAGCAATCACCAGAGCCACTTCCTGCTTGGCTTGCTGGTACCTGTCTGCTGCTTCCAGAGTCCCACAATCTAACTAAACCCTGAAGGTCTCCGTTGGCCTGACAGTTCCCTTTACCCCTGGTTTACATCACCGGACTCAGGGATTACCGCTGCCACAGGGACCAACAACCTTACAGTCACAGTTCTGCACCGCCACCTCAGCAATGGAGTACCAGAACATGGCCCTTTCTGGCTCGATGTCCCCTGACTCCCTGGGGAGAGAAGAGAATTTCTGCTGGAGGTGTGAGTTGAAGATCTCCTGGAGAGGGCCCACTGCCAGACGCTCCCAGCACACCCTCACCTATGCATTTGGGTCTATCCAACACCTTCCTCCACCATCAGATCCAACTTACCACCAGGTGGTAATCAGTTCACAGCTCAGCTCCTCTTTTCACTGAAGTGTCTAAAACATATGGTGGCAAATACGGTGATATAATTACAAAATTGATCACCGAACTGCAGCCTAGTGTGCTCGGGTGCTACTGTAAGTGGACTTATGAACACCCTTATTTTTGAACATGGTGTTCTTTATGGACAAACTGTGATTAGAACAGAAGTCCAACAACTGATCACCACTCCGATTACGATCAGGGAGGCCATTCCTCCCAATCACATCCTTCCAAGTTTCACTGTCATTACCCACATAAGCATTAAAGTCCTCCAGTGGAATAATGGAGTCACCAGAAGGAGCATCTTCCAGCACCCCCTCCAAGGCCTCCAAGAAGGCTGGATACTCCGAATTGGTGTTCAGCACATACATACAGACAGCCATCAGAATCTGTTCCCCCGCCACACTGTCAAAGGGAGCCAACCCTCTCACCCACCAGGGTAAAGTCCAATGAACTGGCACTGAACCGGGGTGCTATAAGTAGTCCTACCGTCTCCCCAGGGGCAACTCCAGGATGGAATAGAGTCCAGACCTTCTCCGGGAGTTTGGTTCCATAGTCCGAGCCATGCACTGAGGTGATATCTAGTCCAGCCAAGGCCCCTGCCTTTGACTGCCATCTGATCTACATTGAACCTGAGCCCCACAGCTCCCCCTGCAGCTGGTGGGCCTACAGAAGGGCAGACCTATGTTATTTCTTTGGGCTTTACCTGGCCAGGCCCCATGGGTGGAGGCCCGGCCACCAGGTGCTCACCCTCAAGCTCCTGCCGCAGGCCTGGCTCCAGGGTAAGGCCCTGGTCCCCCCAGTCAAAGTGGGGTAACATATGGTCCTTTTTAACAATCATCATGAGAATCAGTTTGAACCACACTTAGTTTGGCCGCTCACCTAGGACCAATTTGCCTTGGGAGACCCTGCCAGGGGCTACTGCCCCAGATCACAGAGGCACATAAATCCCTCCACCACAATAAGGTGGTGAGTCATGGAGGGGACATTCAATTAAATATTTTAATGTTTTTTATATTTCCTCAGAAGCAGGAAAAACATGAACCATATGTCTTTGAACTAGAATAAACTATTCAGTGCAGCTACGTTGAAAATTGTTCAAAACATGTAAAATAACATCTAAAATTAAACAGCTATCTTCTGTGGAACTTTTACTTTTCTTAGGCCTAACTAGGTCCTGTCCTGTCATTTCTTCTACATTTCTCCAGTTTCCAGTCCAGCCATGTTCAATCCTGATCCCAGTCTCGGTGCCAGTGCAAGGTGCCACTCACCAATCCTATTTTCAGTTTAGTCCTGCTCCCAGTCCTGTCTCCAGTTCAGTCCTGCTGTCAGTCCGGTTTCCAGTCCAGTCCTGCTCTCAGTCTGGTCTTGTCGGCAAGGCTACTGTTGTAGTCAGAAGTCTAGAGGCCTGTGAATGCCAGTAATGTGGGGATGCCAGGCAGATGGTAACAATTTGCTGGCCAGTTTATATTGCCGTAAGAGGGATGCCTGCCAGGCAGTGGAGCCTGGACTCTGGTTCCATCTCCAAGCCCTCTCGTCAGTCTCGTCTCCAAGCCCTGTTTTTGGTTCAGTCCCATCTTATGACTCATCGCCTGTGCTGTTTTTGTCCCTTCCCATAGCCTTTGCAGGCCAGTAAACCAGGGACCCCTGGCAGACATAAGGCTTGAACGATCCATACCACCTCAAAGGGGCTGCCTGCCAGGTGGCGGTATACTATGGCATTCACTATGCTCTTGGATGGCAATACTGTCCAACCTACCTATTGTGTTATTCTGTCGTGTACAGAAATGACCAATTATCTTGCCCTAACTGCCATCATGTGTTGCCCCTGTGTTTTCCCTTTTGGTAGAGTTTGGGCCCCAGCTCACGAGCCAAGAATTTGTCATGTTCAGTGTTGCTAGTGTTTTCATTGCTGGTGGCGGTGTCCGTGTCTTCCATGTTACTTCACTTGTCTTAGTCTACCCATATATTGGTCAATAATAGTCTTGTCCTGGTATCTGCATCCTAGTCTCCCTTCACCCAAGTCTGGCTATTTGTGCCAACTTTGTGCTTCTATACTTTTACCTATTCTCATTGTGGATAACTCTGCAAAATTCTTCAGAAAGGTCTTTGAAATTCAACTCATCAGTGTATGAACTTTCTACTGCAATGCATCCACTCAAAATATTCTACACTCTCACTGACCAATCACACGCTTCCTGGTTTCTATAACCACCTTCTGCTAGTCTCAGCAGAATTCTTGATCAATTGCTTTTCTCGGTTGTTTCCTTTACCTCTCATTATAATTGTTCGCAAATTATACTCTTCTTAAAGAAAATTTACTATTTCACTGCCTTTCTTCTATCTAAAATTAACATCTTCCAGGATCACTGCATGATATTGCAGTGTTTAGTGCTGTTGCCTCACAACTCCCAGGTTGAGGGTGTCATGCCCTACTCATGCCGATCCTCCTATGTGCCACGCCTCCTCGCTACCTCGTGTGGAATCCCTGTGTCATCAGCTGTTTCTAGTTGTATTTCATTAGTTCTGTCTATTTAAGTCCATGTCTGTGTGCCTTTCATGAGTCCAGTCATTAACATTGTGTTGTGATGTTGGATGTTTCAGAGCGTATCATCCCTGATTCCTGCTCCTGTTTCCCCGGACCTTGCCCCTCAATCATGACAGAGGGTTTGAATTCTGCCATCTATGTAGGCACAATTTGCATGGTTTTTCTCCCCCCAAAAACATTACTTTCATTAATTACTCTCTCTTATTTGCCATAGTGTATAACTGGCATCTCATCCAGGGAGACCCTGGGTACCCGCAGTCATGGAAAACCTGGAAAAGTTTTGGAATTTTTAAAATAATTTTTCCAGACCCTGGATAAGTTTTGGAATACTTGGATAGAGAGGAAAAGTTTTGGAAACTAGCCTTGTTCATTTTTGTTTCCCGCTTCGTTGGACTTATGAACTGGAGCGAACGGAAATGTACAAGTGGAAGTCAGTAGTTAACTGCCTTATACAAATACTGTTCTATCTACTTTAGTTTTACAAACATGTGGGTTTTAGAAAATTTTCTTATGGTCCTGGAAAAGTTTTGGAAAAGTCATGGAAATTTATTCTGCCAGAATTGGGGGAACCCTGTCCAATGTATCCTGGCTATGGATATGGAAAATGGTTGGATGATTTTCCAGAATTCCTTCCTTTAGCTCCATAAGTATCTCATCAAGTCTGGCTATAAATGATTCATTTTGTTCTGGTTAAATGGACAAAGATGGAGGCAAAATATTAAATTTCCAGAATCTGTGCCAGGGACAAAGATGAAATGGTCCTTGTTTAAATCTGAAATGCTTTGACAAGACCAACTGTTCCACATGGTCAGTCTCAGCTGGCACATGGGAGGATATGAAGAGTACACAGGCTGTGGATCTGATGGCAAGCAGCAAAAATGTCCCCTCTCAAGTTTTCACTGGACATCATTAGGTCTTTGGGCAGAGTAAATGATGTACTAAACTGACTTTTTATGCCTTCTCTCCATTTCTTAGAGGTAAGGATACAGAAAAATGTCTATGGCAGGTAAAAAACTGAGACCTTTATAAATAGACTAACAAATTAATCATCATTGTCATTAAGTTCTGAGATGGATTATCATCCCATCTCTAATGTTCACAAGCTTTGTTCCCTGTGCTCACTAGGATACGCTCTTAAAAGCAGATCAAATATATTATTTCCCTCGATTATTTGATTTTTTTCTGACACCTCTGTTTGACATGAAAGAGCCCCTTTACATGTTTAGGGGCAATATTCACTTTTGGCATTGAGGCTACAGAATTTTAAATCAAAAGATATATATGACACAACAAAATGAGCTAAACTCAGCTTAAGCTACATCAGGGAGGCGCACCATAAACTAGGGGTGTAGACCACCCTGCAGAAGGATGGTGGCGTCTTTACAGCAGTGGGCTATGACTGGGAATGGGGAAACAGTATCACGACTTTGTCTTTGTCATGATATTTGCTCTTAAATGTTTCTGTATTTCTATTGTTTGTGTGTTTCCAATTTTTTGTATAATATGCACTGTTTTCTATTTGCCTGAAATTCATCATCTTATTGACTCTTTTTTTTAGACTATACTGCTTTTTGGTAAGAAAATTCCAGATTATACATGGCCAGAAATTTTTGACTTGATATGCCAGTCGATTCCCCTTGTCACACCCCCACGCACACACTCTCCTGTCCCTTTCTTCCTCTTCTCACCCCAGTCTTTATTTTTCCCGCCATTTTTTTCCTCCCGCTCACTCCAAGCAAAACAAAATGTAACCCTTTAAATTGTGGAATTATGGAGAAAACAGATACATAAATGAAATAAACAAGTCTCCATGCAATCTTTTACAGGGTTACATATTATATTATTGTATTTATTTATATTATATAGATATACATGTAGATTATACAATTTAAAACAAAACTGTTATATAAATGGTTTGTATTTTGTTACTAAAAAAAAAAAAAACAAGACTGCGATCTACAGGAAGCCCCCTAGAGTGTGGGCCCCAGGGTTGTTTGCCCCTCTGCCCTCCCCCCCTAAATTCCATCCCTGTCTATAGTGAATAGTATATCCAAGTAGCCAGCCCACACTGATTATAAGTAAACACCAGTAGCAAGGAGTTAACAGAAATGGTTGTGAATTGATAGGCCTTGATCTTGCCTATAATGGTTTTGTGTTGAAATACCATAACAGCATTCTGTAGGTCACTAGTTTTTTTCCTTTGAAAATCAGGTCAGTGCCAGAGAAGTCATATAGTTTTAATTATTCATGAATATTTGGTTGTAAATGCTTGAATACTCTGTTGGCCTATTTCAATAATGTGGGCTTGGTGTGGCTTTTCGAGTGTAAATGCAAAATATACCATATTTACTCAGGTTTCTTTAATCTCTTTTAAGGTATGGCATGCATGTGTATCATAAGTATTATATTACCTTTCATAAACTGCTGAAAGAAGTGTATATTGGGTTTTTTTATAAGAAACAAATCATCACCAAACTTTTCCTGATGAGGCTTGTGGTGGTGCCTGCTAAGCAAATCATGAATTAATGAATGAAAGCCTTTATTGCCATTACACAAAGTATAATGAAATGGGAAGATTATTCTGGTTGGTGCAAGAAAGAAAAAAGTCAGGGAGGATACAAATACTGTATAGAAAATAATATGATGAATAGAATATAAAAGAAACAGATTAAACAGAAAACAGAATATGAATAAGTAAATAGGCTATGAAATTGAATATAAAAGGAGTTAAAAATGTAAACAATGTAAAAATAAATGGAAAAACTGACAAAAATTAGGTGTTTAAATAAAATAAGTGTTATAGGTATGCCTCTTCTTGTGATTCAGTTACACAATAAATATGAAAATATTGCACAATTCAGCAGTGTTATTAAGAAAATACTGCTCATGCTAATAGGTAGTGATGGGCAAAACAGTGCTTCATGAACCATCCGCCACACCTCCTGACCCCACCAGATGGCGCCCCTGGTTTGCATTGGAGCATGCTATGAGCCCGTTTTGAACAGAGAGATCAGACTTCCTTTACCGAAGCTATGGACAGTAACTCATTCTAGGGGATCCCTGGATGTTCCCAAGCTAGCTGGGAGATGCAGTGCTTCCAACATGTCCATTGATCCATTGTTTTTCTGGCAGAACCCAATCTGCACTTCCTGAAATGAAGTTCAACCACCGGACAGAAACTCCTTTCCAGTAATCTGGCATAGGAAGGCTGTGAGGTGTGATTCCCTCCATAGCTGAAATACATGGTCTGGTCTCCCTTTATAAAAGACCAACCACACCAGTTTGCCAGAGCCGAAGTACTTTACACACCTTGAAGAGACATGGCCACATTAGTCCAACAACATCCAGTGCTTTCAACATGTCTGAGTATATTTTATCCAGCTCTGCAGCAATTTCAGCTGCAGTGATCCATCTGGTAACACCTTTTATGAATGCCATGTCTATAAGAATCTATGAACACATTCATAACACATTATAATGCATTTTTAAAACATTATAAACTTGACTATAAGTATTTGTATGTATAAAATGGCATAATTATGCATAACGAGTGCTTTGTGGGGGCGGCACAGTGGTGCAGTGGTTAGCACTGTTGCCTCACACCTCTGGGACCTGGGTTTGAGTTTCCGCCAATGTTCCATGTATGTGGAGTTTGCATGTTCGCCCCGTGTCCTTATGGGGTTTCCTCAGGGTATTCCGGTTTCCCCCCGAAGTCCAAAAATATGTTGAGGCTAATTGAAGTTGCCAAATTGTCCATAGCTGTACATGTTTGAGTGACTGGTATATGAGTGTGCCCTGCGACAGGTTGGCACCCCATCCTGGGTTGTTCCCCACCTTGCATCCATAGGCTCTGGACCTCCTGGCAACCCTGAATTGGATAAGCGGTTTCATAAAATACATGGATGGATGCTTTATGAAGCTCTCATCTATAATGCACTTCATAATGCAGTACAAAGCATCCTTATTTCTTATACTGAGCATTATAATGTGGTATGAAGGTATTTATAGTGCAGTATTGATAACAGCTTCATTGGAGCTTATGAAGTATAACCAAAACAATAATCCCTTCTGACTATCAATAGAAGAAGCTGCAATGCTTTATTAATTCTTATAATGACCATTATAATGAATTACCAAGATATCTAAAATGCATTATAAATGACAGCTTCAATAATGTTACCGCCCCTCTTCACCTGCATATCCAAAACACGTCAGTCAACATTTCAGTCTATATCTAGAAGGCCATTCTTCTCAATCAGGCTTCTCTAGATATCGCCACTGCTCCCCAAGTGTGAATTTAAGTCAACCAGTAAGACCATAGAGTCCAAAGGGGGCAATTTCAAGCACCAGGCCCACTTTCTTGAAGAAAGGCTAAGTATTTTGTATTGCTTGGCACACCCAAGCAGTTCTCTATTTTGCAGATCAGTCTCTTAGAGGTAACGCTCTTGTCTCTGGGAGGAAAACTTATCCTTGACCATCTGAGCATCCTCATACCCACCTGAAATCCTGCCAGAGTACGAGAGGATCCACCCCCTATCGAACAAGTTGGTTTCAGAGCACACACTATGCATGAACATAAGGCTGCTTATATCTCTCTGAAGCCTTATCTCATGCACTCACCTCAAGCTCCTTCCCTGCCAGAGAGCTAACATTCCAGATCCTTCTAGTCCTTCCCACTAATGCTTGCTGCCTAAATGGCACTGCACTTGACCCCCACCTTTCTATTTTTGGGTGGTGGGCCCACGGCATTAATTTATTCATATAATTGTCATATGTCCATACTTTCTAAAAGAAACAACTATTGTTTATTGCATGTGTTTTGGTCTGACTGTAAGGGTTTATGTGGCCCTACTGAAATATAAAAATAAAAGCAACAAAGTTTAAATGCTGAACTTTGAAACTCTGAAGTCAAGTTTTGAAATACTCACAAATCTACTTTGTGATTCTGCGTTTAATAACAAGAACGACAGCCCATAGTAGTTACACATAAAGGCTTTTTGAAAAAATACTCCTTTTCGCCTTCCTCGCTGCAATTCCCCCTTTATCTCTGGATGGTTTTGTATTTTTAAGCTTTTTTTTTAGATAACAACTGGAGATTGCTGAGGGACAGTAGCGTACATATAATTTCCACATCATCTGCTGAATTCCGAAAGCCAGATTGTTCTTTGAGTGTAAGCCCAAAGCCTTATCATTTTTTGAAAGTAGAAATCCCCTTTTAACCATTCAACCCCACAGTAAGCTGCATGTGTGCATTTAAACTGGTGTGCAATTCCCCCAGGAAAAGGAAAACAAAAGGTGAAAAGCACAAAAATTACTTCAAATGCACAGATGTTAGCTTTTATAAAAGTTTCCCTGCCCCAGATACGGAGCATACTCAACTTAAAATAGAATCTCCATTTGCTATTGGACTTCATGTGTGAAGATTTGAGACTTAATAGAGAATTCACGATCAATACATTATCTTGAGCTGATTATATGCCGCATATTTTAAAACAACTAAGTAAGCAAATCAAGCAGCTTGACATATAATAAAACCAGATATGGGGTTTCTGTGAATGCCTGGTTAGGGTAACAATGAAATACTAAAGATACTAAACCTAAGGTTGTTTTTCACCTTACATTACAAATGTTTTTGGCTGACTGGTATTCTTTAATGTTCATTGTGGTGAATTAGGTTAATAAGAACAGTCTTCTCATTTGGGTAGATTCTTGTGTGAATTCCATTGCATTTACTTATTTAGAAAACACTTTGTTCAAAACGACAAGTAAGTGAAGATCAGAACAGGGTCAGGCATTGTCCTTGGAGCAACTGGAGAAAAGAACTAACAGTGATGTGATTAGTCTGCTGGCCATGGGATCTGAACCCACAACGTTCTGGACATGGGCATAGATCCCTAACCTGTCTTTTTTTATCCTCAATTAATTTAATCAGCACGGTAAGTCAGCATAATAAATATGACTACTTTGTATTTGTAACAAGTCAAAAAAGCAGGTCTAGCACATTGACAATAAATGCAAAAAAACTGATTGAAAATGATTGAAAATCTGGCATTGCCAGTCTTCCCTTTTCAGAATGATTTGACATATAGATGTTTACCATTATATCCCGATGTATCATACAACAGAAGTTCTAGCTGAGGTAACGCAAATATAACATTAGGAAATTTACAATAAAGACAATGTAATGTGTCTTTACATACATAGTTAATTCTGCTGCATTTGTTTTCAGTTGGAAGTTGTTCAGAGTAGAGTCAACAGACTAGACAAATAAGATCTTTTTAATCAATATTAATGAGATGAAAATAAGATTTGTAAGCTGCAAGACTGTGCTAAACTTTGTATTTCTGATGTAGATATTTCCTAATATACTGAAAAGTTCACATTACCTCATTATTCAATATACAAAATTTGCATCTGTGATTCCATTCCAAAAGTAGAAAATGCTCAAGCAGTTCATTGATAAGGCATTACACGAAAGGGCCACAATGTAAGCCTGTTACATTTTCAACAGGATTCCTCAAATCAAGTATTATCCAGGATAAATGACATTACATTATAATAACCTAATTTCCAAATGCTGTCATTAAAGTATGAATAACACAAACAGTATGGACATAAGGTGAAAGCCTTACAGAAAAAAGTTCATTCTTTTTAGGTTTAATGAGACGGATATTCCAATAAAAACAATAACCAATTTTGGCTTATCCTGTACTGGGTGACACTTGGGGAGTTTTAATTGCATTTGTCACCCACAGTAGTCCGGCACTGTGCCTCAGGAGAAAATGATATTTAAAAGTGACATGAGTGACCCTCCACATTTACATAGAATCATTCTGCATCAATCAGGGAGCAGAGCATTAAGAACCTCCTAATACCATCAACACAGGGATTCATATTTCCAATTAAATTAACAAATTATATAGATTATCTGTTGTGATGTATGAGGCAATTTTGAAATTGGATGGCACTGTTCATTTTGTTTTCTGGAAACGGGATAGCAGGAATGGAATAATTGCATCGGCATTGTATGTATCGCCTGTAAAAAGCTTTGTATTTGCAAGATAATCTGCCGTAGAAGGTGCTTGTACACCTTTTGGCGGTTATTAAAAATCTGTGCCCCCCCCCTCCCCCCCACTCAGACCTGACAGCCTTTCTCTAACAAGAAATGTAGTATTAATGGACAATAAATCAGAATTGAGCCCCGAGCTTTTCCCTTTTCACACACATGCACACTCCCATGTACACATGCAGTCACACACAGTCTTACAGACATAAACAGCACAGAGCAGCAAAGCCTTCTGTTTTGATGATTTCCTACTTAATGAGACCAGAGGCAGATTAGTGTTATCAGTATGGATCCAGCGTGCAAAGCACCTGGTTGAGTCCTTAATTGCTTCAGGAATTGATAACTGTGAAGGCGCTGATAGTGGGTTTGGCTGATAAAGTCTCGTGTCGATCCATCAGGCTGAGCTGTTGCCAGTGAGCGGCGAAGTCTTCAAAGGGGCACCAGCAAGAGGCTGTTCTCAACACGTTCTTCTCTATGGTTTGCTCCAACTTCTATGTGTTGCTGGTAATTCTTTTTTTTTTTTTCGGGGGGCAGTCATCTGGGATAGTGCTATGACAGAGTTCATGTTATGCAGCAATGCGTGTTTTGTTTGTGCTCTTTCATGAGAACTTAAGACTCCTTAATAAGAAAGGGTTCCCTGGCACTAAAGGCACGTTTTCACTGCACCAGGTACTGTACGTTTGGTATGGTACTTTCGTTACTTTCCTTTTTACATTTACTTCCAGTCAAGTCCCAGTACCAAAAGTTCCAGTACCTAAAGTACCAAAGCAATAGGGGTACTTTTTTGGTACTTTAGGTATTTTGGATGGGACTTGAAATTCTTTCTTTGTTGATTGATTATGCAAATAACCTGCCTCTGAAACACAATACAACCGCTGTCTTGAAAAAAGTTGCGAACTGAGAAAACAACAAAAAAAGTAATAATAATGGATGTGTTGACAAATGAAAGACCCAAGTTTATACTGCAATCTGGTCGGAAGAACCGATACACAATCAAGATGGCATGACAAGAAATTTTATATGATACTGGGACAGCACAGTAATACTCTTTTGGAAGAAGTGTTGGGGTATTTATAATGCAAAAAAGGAATCCAACATAAAGTTCTCACAAACCCTTCTAGGAGTGAGTTAAACAGCAAGGATGAAAAAGATTATGGTTTTCTTGGAGAACCCATGCAGCGCTCATGCAAAAGCAGCAGAGGTAAACTTTAATCTTATTTTATACAAATACTAGATAATCTTGAAAAGGAATAAACATTAAGACTGTAAAACTTGCTAAATATATTTTTCCTATGACGTGAGTAAAAATGTTTTGGCAAAACTTAAACTCCTTGTGCAATAATGTCCGTAGGAAGGTAAGAAAAACCTGATCTTAATCTTGCTGACTAGAGATGTAAGATGTAAGAATTGTAATGTTGGTTTTAATATTTAATATCATCTAGCCCTATAATACACTGCAGTCATTTTTTCGAATTCAGTACAAAATACCCCACCTCGCTTTGTAATGTCATTCAGCCTCTGTACCAGTTTTTATGCCAGTGGAAAACCAACACCCTGAAGTACCGTACTTCTGGCACTTTCTTCAAATACCAAAAGCAGAATACCTGGTGCTGTGGAAAAGTGCCTTAAATATCAATACCATAGAAAAGACCAGCCCAGGTCAAATTTATGAGGATATTAATAATTTTTTATATATTTAACTATATATATATATATACACACACACACACACCAACTGGCCAAACAAGGAAATTAGGGAAACAACATACTGAACAGGACAGGACAGGTGCTGATCCTGATATATTGCTGCCAAATATGAGCATTACCTGCTTTGGAAACATTAATTTTGGTAATAAATGTGGAGCCTATAGTGTCTGTGGTGTAGGACAAAAAGAGTTTTACACTCTTTACATTTAACACAAGTTCCAGGCATATACAGTTGTACCTATCCACCCAACTTCCAAAAACCTAACCTATACAGATTTGTAGGGGGGTCCCGGACCCTTTCCCAGAAGGCATAGGGCACACCCCGGATGGGAGTACAGTCCATTGCAGTGCACATTTAAATTAAAATGCATTAAATGCACATTTAAATGCACTTAAAATGCATTACAATGCACATTTTTTTGTTATACACAGATAACAATGTAGCATCATTACCCGCAATGAAATTCTTAGTCTCAAACTTGGGGGAACATGAGACTAAGAATTTCATTGCGGGTAATGATGCTACATTGTTATCTGTATATGACAGTAAAGAAAAAAAATTAAAAAAACTTTAAGAAAAAAAAACACATAAACATTCCAGTGAGCCTAATGGCATGTTTTGGACAGCGGGAAGAAACTGGAGTACCAAGAAATGGGGTTTGCAACCTTCATAAAGACAGAGCAGAAGCAAGAGTCAGTGCTGGAGGCCAATTCACTGTGTCACCTATACAGTAGGTGTATCTTTCTTTTTTTAAATGATTTATTTCAAATGTTGCATTGTATTTGCCAGGCAGGGAATTTATATGGTTTTGGGACCAGCTCACTGTTGCCGCAGATACTTTCTCTAATGCAATAACTGAGGTAAATATAAGTAAAATAAGGCTAAAGCTTACAGTGATTCTGAAAGTAGCTTCTATGGGCTTACTGAACACTCTGGAATATAATAAAATATAGGATGTTCATAACTTTCTAGATTCTGTGCAATGTTGGCATGTTGCTTCGAGCAATAAAAAATACTTGATCTTATTGGTTATTCTCATTGAAATTCTGTGATAGTCCTCATTATGGATTAGCTTAAATCCTTTTCTCACAAGTGAGATAGCACGCAATAACAGCAGTAATGCTTACTTAGCCAGTATCCAAGACAGAACATAAAAAATGCCCCTAAAAGCTTAATTTCATATGCAGTATTTGATCCAAATGTAATTTGATTGCAAATCATAAAATACTGTATAAAATCACAAAAATGGTAAAATGCCCAACTGAAAAGAAAAGCAACAATATAAGCAGTGATATTTAAATTATTTCAGGTAGAATTATGCTCTGAATCGCTGTCTTAATCTAGCTTATAGTATAAATACTCATTCAGTGCAGCCACATCGTCACTTGGCAATCTCAAAAAACTCTAACTATTGCATTTCCAACACACTAAAATAGTCTTGCAGCTACAGTGTGTGTGCAAAGGTTAAAATAATTTAGCAGTGGTACCAAACAATGAAAAAATAATAACAATAATAAATGAATGGCATTGTATTTCTCACTAACTATATGAAGCTAAGTTCAATGTTAAATGAAACCATCCATTAATAGGTAATTTGCTTTCTGAAACTCAATTATGTCATGGCTTGAAGTCTGGCTTTCCTTAAGTTTGCATTTTTAAAACGATATGCTGGCAGCTTGGGGTTGGGGGGGTTGCTTTTGGTCATGGGGTGAACATGGTGACCCACTGGATATTATCATGACCTAACAATCTATCACTATGGGCTCAGTTCAGATTCAGGTGCCAGCTCTCTGTTCCCATCCTCACTCTATTTCCCTGTGCTTGTTTTTCCTGGATATGTGCTGCTTCCCATAGTCCAGAGACTCATGAATATAATTCTACATTTAATTTATATGGCACTTTTCAAAAATCAAAAGGCTATAAGACTATAAGACGCTTTGAGATTTTGAGTAAAAAATGTGGCTGCACTGAATGAGAATTTATATTATTAAGGTAGATTAAGACAGCGATTCAGAGCATAATTCAACCCAATATTATTTAACTATCACTGCTCTTATTGTTGCTTTTCTTTCATATGGTATTTTACCATTTTTGTGATTTTATATTTTATGATTTGCAATCAAGTTGCATTTGGATTAGAGACCCCCCCCCCCCCCCAACAAATTATTATAATCTTTTTTTTTTTTTTTTTAATACTTTTTTGGTGTTTTGCAATTTTGTAATGTAATATAATATATTTTATAATTCCAAAATGTGGAACTGGGTTTCTCAACCACTGGGCTGCACCCTACTGACAGGCTGCAAACGCCATTGTGTGGGCCACAAATCTAAAATCGCGAGAAGCCATTGGTCCATAAAAGGCCGCCAGCACCATGTGTAATTTGGGCAGTAAATATAGTAGGGCTGAACGATTTATCGATTTCAAATGGAAAGCACAATTTGAACAAACGCGATTAATAAATTGCAAAGGATAGTTTATAACTACAATTACCTGCTTTCCTCATATATGGATCTAGGGGGTGGCAACTGGACCCAGGCCAGCCCATTGGCCAGCACCCTCACATTTGCATTTTTGTGGTTAAATCAGACTATGACTTAAAAAAACTCCTTTCATAACATAACTGTTTCACAACTTTTTCTGTCTCCACCGCTGAACTCAGGAGTAAAAGTCAGCCTTTAAACTGGAAAGAAATAATGATTTGACATTTATTGTGATAATTATCAATATCTACATATACAAAAAAATGTATAACTATAACATTTTTGGCCATATCGCCCAGCTCTATGTATTTGCCAGGTTGTTCCCAACACAGGAAAGGAGATCAACACTGATGGCTGCTGGAGGCTGACTCAGCATTTTTGGGACTGTTCCTGTTAGAGCTTTTGATAAACCAAATCTTTCATTTTTCATGTGAATTATCTGAACAGTGCTGCCCCATATGTTAATTTCTGTGTCTGAATGTAAATTTTGTTTCTGTGCCAAAAGAAATTCCATTTTTTTGAAACATGAACATCGGTACTTGGTTATTAAACACTAATCTAATGTGGCCCAGTGGGCCTTGACAACACGGACTGATAAATATTTGGGCCTAAATGTTGAAAAGGTCGAGAACCATGGATGTAGAGATTAATACAAGTAAACCTTTCTATGGATAGGTGTGTCCATACTTTTGACTGGTACTGTAATCTGGTACTGTGCTGAATAATTAATCATATTCTCCATAGATGGATTTAGCTTGGCTTTACCATCCTAAAAAAGTAACTTCCTGCAAAGTATCATTGAAAGAGATCTGGCTTTAAAAGCAATATTTCTGCTGGTGATTTTTGAATAATGACCACTTAGAACAGCATTTTAAAAACCTGTCTAACTGACGTAAATTAAATTGGCATTCCCTCTCCAGCAGGTAAACTGAATCTCCTCTGCTCAAATCATGCTGTTATGTTTTGCAATCAGGCCAAATTAATTGAGAGAAATTGACCGTGTTACAGTGACTTTGCCTGCAAGCTCCCATATGTTTCTCACTAGTGAAATGCTGTCCTGATCGTGTTCTCCTTCAACTGAATTTAGTAAAAGAAATATTTTTACATGATGGGGCATGTCTCGATATTGGTCTTTATTCCAAAAATATAATAAATAAAAACTTTTTGGAAAAATAAATAAATAACCATTTAAAGCATACTGTTCATTCCAAACATTCATGGTATTATTCCAGTTAAATCTGCTGTGAAATCATCATGTTTGTTGTTTGTGTAAAAGCTCTGTTTCTCATTGTGGGTCAGGTTATACATATTCAAGGCTAAAGTGGAATCGAACATTCTATGTGGTTGATTCTCCCAAGCACATTTAGCTGCATGCTTTTTCACTTACGTGTATTCTCCCATCAACTAAAGTCTGGGGTTTATATGCGATTAGGCCAGATATGCACAATGGAGTTGACTTTCCTTGCCGTTGCAGTTTAAAGATAAGGTAATATCAATTGCTCTGCACAAAAATCACACACTGTATTTCACAGTAGCATTTACTTTTTGTCAGAGGATTCCCATGTTTCTAAGAATTACGAAATATAAGTGTAGTAGGCTACCTCCATGCTTTATTTTTCAGTATAAAAGGGTTTCTGTGGATTTTAATTATGTTCACAATGTAAATTAAGAAATGCATATTCCACATTTTGCTTGCTGCCAAAATCGTTTGGGGTAACCCCCCCTTTCTAACTTGATGAGTTAATTATATTTCTTGCACGGCCGTGCCTTCTTATCTGGGTTAAGTGCGGTGGGCTGTCTGTACTGATGAGAGCAGAATACACAACTCATAAGCGTGTAACTTTTTAAGTGCTTTTTTGAGTTACACACCTGATGGAAGAATAGACCACTATGTGCAGAGGGTTTAATTCATGGGCACCTCAGCAACAGGAGAGTGGATGGTAGATTGGTGCCAGCAAAGGCAAAGGATCTTTGACTGACAGATTTCTAAGTGGCTTCCTGTCTCTATGACCTTCTCAAATGAATGCCGGTAACCAAAGTAGGAGTCGTGGAGTGGAGGAGAAGGAACAGATTGCCATCCTTCATAAGATAAGCCCTGCAGCTTTAATATACATTTAAATATCCCTCCCATAGAAGTCAGATTATAGTTTATGACGAGTGCAGATTGCATAACAACATCTGGTTAATCCACATGCTAAAGGCACTAAAGCACATTTTTTCTAATTAGATTTTTTTCCAGACGTTTTTTTGATGATTCGTCTTTAGCCCTGGCATTTCTGACACCAATAACAGATGTTATTAAAATTTTCCCCTTCAGGATCACTGATACCCAATGATTTCCTTGGATAGATACGGATAAGTGACATGAAAACCTTAAGCCTTGAATTAATTTTCGCTTTTACCACAGAAACTATGCCCGACCTGATTGCTTACTCTCTCCCTATCATTAATAATTAGCTCACGATTTAATTGACATTTCTTAGGATTACCTTTGTAAACAGCAACAAAAAAATAAAAGAATAGGAATAACGAATTAGCTGTCTATTGTGTCTTCCTTCCAATGAACTTCACTTGATTAAAGATCCAAAAATTAATATTAAGAACTCATATATTCATCTTACCATGAAATACCACACACTAAACATCTAAGAACCAATGTTTTACTATTCAGGTTTTTTTTTAACATCTTTCTAAAGTTTATTTTGTTCTAAAGCTCAGAACAAATGATCATGCTATTCTTTTTTTAATCTCATTCCCAGAAGAAAAAAAAGAGAACTTTTTTTTAAATCAATGCAGTAATAAGATTAGGAATCCAATTAATTGTGTTTAAAAAATGTGAAAATAGAATGAGACACTTGGCCGTGTAGGCAACATCAGAAATATTGTAATTATGGATAGAAAATATGTTGCTTATTTTTTCGCTTCTTTTAATGCCGGTTTTCAGTCATGTCAAGCTTTATCTTTATATTGGTAATGTTTATCAATAATGGCAGTTGTGTACATTCTTGCATTAGTGACATATGCCATTGTGACAGGCGTACACACTCTTATATTAGTAAAATATACTAAGCATGATGGGTGTCAGCAGTCTTCGACTAGTATTATTTACCAATCATTACAGGTTTACAAAACATACAGGTCATTTACTATAAAGTGTGACTGTAGCTGTGTGGATTTTCTGCTGCCGTTAGGGAGCTACATTAATGAATGTATGCAGTTTATGCCTAATTTTTTTTTTCTAAAAATGTCAAATAGGAAAATCTTGGAGATGGGCTACTACTGTGGAGTAGATGCGGGTATTGAAATATGAATACACAATAGATACACACTCAACAATTGGCACAAGGCCCATATCAATGCATATGTATTATATATATATTCCACAGAATAAATCTATATAAAATGTTTAATGATAATATTTTAAACAAACAGGGACACTAGGCCATGGGCAGAAGGAAAACCATTTCATTGCTCTTTGCGTGACCTTCTGTGCAAATCCCAGCTAGCATCGACACTCAATTAAAGACACGATTTAGCCCACTTAATGCAGCAATTAGTAAGAGTGTGTATAGGGCCATAGTAGAACAGTTTGACTATGTTCTGATTGACTATTTACTGATACTTGTTATTTGACATATTGTTTGTGAATCAGAGTCCTTGAGATGCTGGGTCTGCTGACCAAAATGTCACCTTAGGCCTTCTCCTCCCAATTTTACTTATAATTTTACATATTGAAGGGGCTCTGTAACATACTGGGCTCCCTGAATCTGCCAAAGTACCCATCCATCCCCCCATTTTCCACAAGCGCTTCTCCACTATGAGATTACGGTGGATGTAGAGTTTATCCCAAAGACTCCACAGCACAGGAGCCCCTGGGTGGCAATCTCACATTCTAGGGGCGACTCAGGGCGACTCATCAGTTAACCGAAACCACTGTGTTTGGGCTGGTGAAAAAAAACAAGCATTCAAGCACCAGACAAACAGCCAGGGCTGGGATTCAAATCCCAACGGAGCCTCCACACCGCTTAATTACGGTGAACTACTTAGTATTCCTCACTTACTTTCATAGAATAGAAGTAAATATTTGGGAGTTAACTAAAAAGCATATGCATGTGTGTATGTAATAATATATAGCACAATTACATATTAAAATGTAAATGGTAGGAATATTCCGAGGTCACTTTTCAAAACTTTTTTTTTTTTTTTTTACTTATGCAGCATCAGGTAACAGCACTGTTGCTTTTCTAGAGAATATATCATGCTGCACATTCTCAGCTTCGGAGGCACACGAGCAGAGTGATGACAGTCACGCACCTGACAGGCCGCGCAGCTCCCATGATGCCTCTACAGAGCCGCCATGCCTCAATTTGCATTTCTAATTAACACTTGTTTCTTTCCTAATGCCCTACCTGCATTGAGACACCTGTCCCACCCCCTCCAGAGACAGGTGTGTGTGTGCACTGCGATGGGGGTGAATGTGACATTTCAGAAGATTATCAATGCTTTGTCTCATTTAAATCATTCTGCCGTCACCTTATGAGGGATTTGAAAGGAGCGAGCGGTCTGTGCGCGCTAAAAGGATGAAAGGCAGGAGGAAATATGAAAGCCTCCTTTTGTTTCCTATCATGGGTAGTTTTTGGGCTATAAGTCAGCGATGAGAGACGCAAGGCACGGTATTCTGTCACCGTGCGGGTGAAGGAGGAGCGAGGCAGGATGCAGGCCGGTGTAATGACCCTCATGAGAAGGGGCTCAGGTACAACAGAAGCTGCTCTTGTTGTTTTCAGGCTGTCCGGGTACGTGCTCAGACAGGAATTGGGCAGCCCAAATCTCTCTGAAAAGAACTTCCGAAGAATCCCTCCACTGATTTCAATGCCCCCCCCCAAGACATTTCACTGGGATTATTTGTCAGGGAGCGTTTTGCCACTGAGCAAAGATGACCACGTGCAGTTGGCTGCTCATGTGACATATATGGTTCTCCACAAAGTGTGAAAGGCAGCACAGATTTTCAGCCATATTGGGGTCAAGCAGAGGCTTGTGTCGAACCTCTTGTCACCCACACACTTCGGGGGGGTACAGTCAAACGTCCCAGCGTGGGGCGCTGGCTGGGCATGTACAATGATTGTCTCCCTCCTACTCAGGATTGGGTGAGGGGCGATGTTTTGGTGCCTGGAAAAGGACTGGCTTCCAGAACCCTGGCGTGCGAAAGAGAGAGCTGGTTGTTTAGGCCTGTTCTCTGATTAACGCGCAGGAGTCACTGCCAGAGCAATGAAGAATATTCACCACTGAGGCAATGGGCTTGGCAGCTGAGAAGGAGCATAATGCATAATTAACTGTATATCCTGACCTAGTACTGAGGGCATTATGGAACATAGACGTGATGGAAATATTTGAATGCTATTAGTGTTGCGTGTGAAGTGTATCCGTTTGTTAATCTGCAGTCCAAGGCTGGTATACGACTGGTTTTTTGAATGTGATTTGTCAGCAACAACTTACTGTAGTTGATGTGATTATTTGCTTACATTAATAATTATCATTTATGACTGAGTACCTGCGATGGGCTGGCCCCCTGTCCAGGGTTGTTCCCTGCCTCGTGCCCGTTGCTTCCGGGATAGGCTCCGGACCCCCCGCGACCCAGTAGGGTAGGCGGCTTGGAAGATGGATGGATGGATGGACTGAGTACAGAGACCTCTCCTGCATTTATCTCTTGGCTGCTGACTCTCCGTAGCAAGGCTATCATGGGTGCCAAAGGACCCCAGCATGCTGTCAGATGTTCATGCACCTCATACAGAGTCTCTTTTGTACGGCACTGGAGGTCCATCAGCCCATCAGTGGTACAGCACTAGGCTCTTGAACATGCTTTGTCACCTAGAAGCTTCTAGGCTGTTAGGGGGGGTTGGAGGGTCTCTCAGCCACAAAAGGATTGTCTGCTGACTTCCAGTGTCCTTTGTCTTGTCACATTGTCTGCACTTTCTCCATCGTGGTAAACTATGCCACGTCGCAGTGGTGTTTGCCTGTCTTCCAGCTGGCTGTGGCCATTATGCCCCTGAGGTGTCAAAGTCGCTCAGCTAATGCTCATTGTTCGGGGTAGAGCTATTGCAGACTGGTCACATCTCTGGGATAACACCACATCAGTTTGTGTAATAAAGGAAAGGATGAATAATTTAGTGTATAAAGTGTAGTGTAGAGTACAACAGGGTGCCAGTGCATGAAAGGTCTGAAAAGATATCCCAAATATTCCAAAAAAATTCTTCCGCTTAAATCGAAATATTAAAATGAGATATGAAGTTGTATGCTGATTGATTAACATGTACAAGAGACATGACTTTGTGCAAACTTAAGTTATTAAGTTTGCACAAACTCTAAAAGAGGACTCTGCTCCCGTTCTTTCAAACTCCATTCAGGCAGCCTGTGGAGGCCAGTGGTTTGGCCTGGAATACAGGCCACTCTATCCTCCCAGGCTCATTCCCAGACTTCTGTACCTGTTCTCAATAAGCAGGCGTGATCAGCCCTTTGAGAGACTCTTTTTCTGAAGCGTTATCTCATCCTTTCCAGACTCTCCATAAACCCCACCCCCTCTGGCTGAGCGGGAAAAAAAAAAGATTGCAGACCCTGCTGGTCAGTGAGACAACAATGGTGGCCCTCATGGGAAGCAGAGCATCACAGACCCACAGTGGCAGTACTGGAGAACTCCTTTCTCAAACATCATTCACTTGTCACTTGGTTTTTTTTTTTTTTGCAAGTACATACAGTACCACAAGTACATATCACTATTCTATTCTAAACAACGGGGTGATTTGAGACTAGTAGGCTAAGCCCCTGTGTTTGTGAACAGAAGGTCACTGGTTTGAGGCCCATTTGAATGTCCATGAGCCCCCGTGCAAAGCCCCAAACCCCCAGCTTCAGGGGTGCTGCATGCTGGCTGCGTATGTGCCGTGACCCCCGAGGTTGTTCTCGCCTGCATATGCATGGTTGCTAACTTTGGTCAGCTGGCTGGAGTGAGATATTCAATTTGAGACAAGTCTGCACGCACATGCACATGCACTTACATGTATGGAACAGTTTTGTTACCTCGTGAATAGCCTGTAGGGTTTGCAAACTGCCCCAACACTTTTTGAGGTAGCTTTAGGTTTCTAGTGGAATAACATAGATTTGCTGTAAGATTTCTTGCGTGATCATAAGTCTGGAAGCGTGAATGTCACACCACATGTGTGAGAGTTGGCAACCCTGTAGATGTGCCTGCGTATTTCATGAAGAACAAGATGAGGTAGTCAGAAAGAGAATTTCCCTACAGGGATTGATAAAGTATCACTATTCTGTTCTACTTAGATCAGGTGTTTAGGTCTCCTCATCTCTGAGCAGAGGCCTGCTGATGTGAGGCAACAATGTTGGTGTCATGCCCCGCTCGTCCGATCCTCCCGTGTGCCACGCCCCCCCCCTCGCTACCTCGTGTGGAATCCTCGTGTTACCAGTTGTGTCTAGTCTTTTTCAATGTAGTCTGGTATATTTAAGTGCTTCCCTGTTCGTCCTCCCACAGTCCTGTCATTGACGTTGCTACCTGTTTTGCCCTGTGGGCCTTGCTGGTTCCCCAATAAAACCCTCGTTTCCCCAATAAATCCCTCGTTTCCCCAACTCCCTGGACTCCCGCTGCTCTGTCCCCGCTCTGTGCCCATTTGCCACGTAACAGTTGGCCACTGAGCCATTTTGCCAGCCTAAGTCTATATAAAGTCTATATTTTAAGAGCATTTTAACACAAGTGTGAAACCGTAAATAGCTAAAGCAGCTTCTTAAAGCATTTAAGACATTTTTCTTATCTCCCAGGAGTGAAATATCATAAACTCGTGCTAGTTCTATAAAAATTAATAAAACACACATATCATAATCGATAGATAATAGAATACTAGCAACTAAACTCCATAAGACTGAAAGCTGTTGGACTGTGGTGAGATAGTTGGGATATTATTTGGTATGGATACATTATTCTACAGATAGCGTGACTTTGGTCATTTATATGTATTATTTATTTATTTACTGTTGAGAGCAAAATGGATGTAGCTATAGAACCCATCTAGCCAGATGGTCCATTTTAAAGTGTGCTTCTGATCCACTTTACTGTAATATCTTTTTATAGGCTGGTTTTAAATATACATCCACTATATATAGACATTTGTTAATTTAAATTTAAAGACTACACTAACAGAAATGCCTCTTTAATAATTCATAACATTTGAATTATTTGAAACATTTCTTAACATAGCCTATATAGAACAGATATTATGAATATGTTCCGTATATAATTAAACATATTTATCTAGTGTAGTAAGACTAATGATTATAATATACTGTCTTTGGGTAGGGTGTTGAAATTTTCTTTTTTTGTTTCCTTTGCTATCGGAGTCTCATATCTGGTTTAATTATGCATTTCACTTTGATTTGCCAAGCCCTGGTTTCTGGACAAGTAATTAGCTATAGAATATTTGTTCTTAATCTAGCAATTTAAGACAATATCTTTAAATAAACTTTGAAACAAATGAACATTCACCATTGTAATCATTACTACTATTGAACTGGAGCAGTCGAACAGAAAGTCTTGACATTTCTTACTTAAACTGCATGTGACTGCAAAACTTCCTCCCGCATCACAATAATGGTAACGTTATCTCAGAAGACTGCACCATAACATGGTATGTTACAAGGGGAGTAGACAGAATGAGATCTTGTATATTTGTGCTGTTTTGTTGTTTTATGGATGGCTAAATGAACCGTGGTCTGCGGCATGCGAATGGGTCCTGTTATCAGAGGCAGTCGACAGCCAGCAGGGACCCGCTGGGGCTCAGGCCACCCAGGCAGAGTGCCGACTCCAGCCTGGAGCTGGGTCTCAGCATGCTTGATCCCTCTGATTTGTGACAGGCAGTTTTCCCCTTATTTTCTGCTCTTCTTGGAGACCTGTCTTCTCCCTTGGTACCCATTATAACTGGAATTGGGCATAGCTTCCCAGCAGTAGCGCTGAAGATTAATTTGTCTCCACTGAGTCCTGGCCACTGAATTGCAACAACTATCCATTCAGTGGTTTGGCGAGGTGAGCTGAATTCTCACGTGCCACCCTCGCTGCATCCCTGGATGGATCCTCTGCCTTCCTTTCCGTCTCTAACTAGCCACAAGTGACTCACAAAGTGAAATTCATTTTGTAAAACCCTGTGCCGGTTAATACAGAAGAATCCGCTTACGTATTTATCATATATTTTGTAAACTCACTGTTAAGGAGGAGCAGCTAAAGTATCAAAATTTAACAATTAGCCCCGCCAAAATATCACCATGGTGTTGTAAATTAGCATTACATAACAGGCATAAATCTGTATGATAAGAAATATCATCGGTATAGATATTATAGCAGCAAAGCATAGTGTCCTCTCTTTGACTCTTGGATTTTCACTATGACAGGTCTCCTTCCGGCGTTTCATCTCGCACCTCTGTCAGCCTGTTTTTTCGTTCCCGCTTTTTCTCAGAGTGAAGATTGTTTATAACGGGCAGTGACTGGGCCCTCCAGGAAGCTTTCTCACAGCACACCACTGGCTCGCAGAGTAATTGAAAATGTGACCTGGAAAATGTTTGCCCACCAGAGCATGAAAGTTACCTCCAACCAGCGTCTTCTTCTCACCTGGACCCCTGACTTGAAATGCCTGGGAGCATTGGGAGCCCATGTTAAGAGCCACTTTATTCCTATGCCTTGTGAGCTTATGAATTATTCACCAGGGCTAAATAACCAGAGATTGTCAAAAAAAAAATTCTGGATTCCCATGCTGGGAAGCAGAAGTTGGAGTGTGACCTCCACAAGGACATTTAGTGAGACAGGGAGAGAGAGCTCCACATTGAGTCCCAGTCTGCTTCCCTTGCTGTCTGATCTTCAGGTGGCAAATCGTGCCGTTTTTAGGTACTTTTATCTTGGAAAAGCCAAATATCTGAGCATTCTCTGCTTTATTTTCATCGCTATGTCCTACCTGAATGATTTATGGGTAGTATTTATTAAAACTAACACAACAGCCCATACAAAAAAAGTACCAATCACTCCAATGAAAATAAGAAATTTGTGGCCATATTTCAAGGAAATATTTGCTGGGAACTCTGAATACATTTGTTAGACTCAGTAGTTTCAAAAGTATATGAATAGGAAAAAGGCTCATATTCTTGAAGTTAAACTGCTCGTCATCTTGGGCCACTAATGGAGAATTGAGGTGGAAAAAGCACTGGGTGGAGAGGCGGATGTAGACTTTGAGGCATCAGCAAATCAGAATGTAATTAATGCTGTGAATGAGTGCAATCAAAAAATCATCTCCATCCAGCACTGCCCAAGGTCCTTTGGGTCATTTTCATTACATGGAATAATTATTTCAAGAAATCTAATTATTAAAGGTGGTTTTTGCACCCCGTATTCAAAAAGACAAAGCAATGTCAAGCTATTTCACAGTGATGAGGGACAGAGAGAGCGTGTGAATGTGTGTGAAAGTGGGTGCACACCCTGTGTGTGTGTGTGTGTGTTCCCTGCTGCTGCTGACTGCTCTCATTGAGCCCTACCTGCCTTTGTTCATTGCCCCAGTAGGCACATGGCACACTGAGGAAGCATGTGGTTGGTCCTCTGAATGGCGGCCATTGATAACTGCAGTGAAAGCCCTCTCCATTTGCTAAAGCTCCAGCTGCTTCTGCATGGACCTCACTGCGTGTGCTCAGAGTGCCCTCACTGCGTGTGCTCAGAGTGCCCTCACTGCGTGTGCTCAGAGTGCGCTCACTGCACCACATGGGCACCACCGCATGCACTCAGAGTGCCCTCACTGCGTGGGCCCCATTATACGTGGTCAGAGCATCGTCACTGCCCCACAAGCACCCCACTGCACATATTCAGACCTCCCTCAGTGCATGCAGCCCACCCCCATACTCAGAGCCTCTCACTGCACCACTCCCTTGCTGAAATCGGGTGGGTTTTAATTTCAGACCATTTCAGTGGTCTCAATGCAGTGGGGTCAAAGAAGTAACAGCACGTTTTGGCTTGTGTGAAAGCTGGTCACATATTCATAACAGTACACACTCCTCAGTACAAGGACTCAAACTATTTGTGAGGTTTTGAGAGGTTTTATAGTTATAGAATTATAGCCTTTATAGTTGGTGTATAAAACAGTGACTGTACAGTATAAGGTACAGTGTAATCCTCTCACTGGTAACTGTTTTGGTTATCTTACTTTATAATTCATATTATGTGATTGTTATGGTATTATACTAAGGTTTTATTTGTTTGCCAAATCTAATTTTTATATTACTATTCCTAATTACACCTTGACTCTCTTTAAAAAAAAAAAAAAGAAAATGAATAGCAAGGAGCCCGCTGTCTTAGTCCTGATTAAGCTGAATTGTATCTATTGCGAATGTGTAATTTAGTGTTGTGTGAACCATTACTTTATCAGGTTTACAAATCTGCAATATGTTAATTGTTCTTGAAGAAAGAATGGTATGTAATTCATTTTTCCTAAATAACCTGGCAACAGAGAACTTGATCATTATTTGAAGTGACATGTACCATATAACCCACTGAACACAATTTCTGTTTAATATCCTCATCTTACCATTATCTCTCCTTCACTTCATTTTATCTATTGTCATTCTTAGTCACAATCATATATGAAACCGCAGCAACAATTCAGATATATTGTGATATACATGAAATGTACCTGTCTGTGAATGATAAAATACAGTTTTTTTTTTCATTTTCAACATGACCTTATTGTTTCCCATGACTATAGTGGATGTTTGTCTCACTGTAAATAAAACCAGTTCACCCTTCCAGGACTAAGACAGAAAATGTCTGTTTTACCCCAGTCACCTTGTTGTTTACCCTGCCACTGACACGCAGTCGAGATTAGGGCCCTGCATTGATTGAATCTCTATCATATCTGCTTCATTACTGCAGAGAGTCTTTAATCTCCAAACCCCCCCCCCCCCACCTCCCACCACCAATCTGCCTTCTCTTGGAAGGATGCTGTCTAATCAAAAGCTTTCTGTTCCTCCATCATCTCCCCCTCGCAGCTTTACAGCTTCCTCACTCCAGCCCAAAGTCTCCTACGGTCACCAAGCAGTGGACCTTCAAAGACCGCATCTCTGCTTCAGCAATTAACACTGAAATCAGCGCAGCCTTAAAGGTAAAGATAACACTAATAATAATTTTTACAACGCTTGTAAAATTGCCCGGAGTTTGGTGCCTAATAGTGATTAAGCAGGCACTCAGGGGTGCGCCGTGGTGTGCACACCGACACCAGAAAAGCCCTTGGAGTGGATCCACGCTTTAATTAGTGCATTTGCATCTCATTTTCATTAAGATGATATATGTTGGGAAGTGGGACACGGCAAAGCACTGAGGGCCCGTGTGCTCGTGCATTTTTAGAGGTGTTTAGCCTGGTGTGCGGACCGGGACGACGCCCGGGTTATCAATCACCCCCGTGAGGCAGCTGCATTCTTTTATTAACTTTTTGACCTTTATCATTATTATTGAAATGTAAAAGAGGAAATGCTCGACGCTGCTCTGCATTCTAATGGGATTCCTCTGCCTCCTGACGAAGGCCTGCAGCACTAATTCACTTCCTTCAGGTTTCTTGCGGAGACACAGCAGATCCAGCTTCCCGAGACAAGGGAAGTTACCAAACAGGAAGCAATCTAAGGTCACCGTTGCTTGGCCTTCTCCATAAATTGACCAACACTTCTTGCAAAAACAAATCTTATTTTCCAACAGTCCCCCGTAGCTGCATTGCAAACTGCAAATGGAAACATTGTTTCTTTGAATTATTTTTTGAAGCCTAGAAAGAGTGGAGCTTTAACAAAGATCTAAAAGATCTAAAAAGATAAAAAGATCTAAAAAGATTACTAACTATACTAATGATATCTTTTTAAAAGCAAGCTAGAATAAAACATACAGATGTTGCAGTATTTGTCAGGGATTTGGAAACTTTATTAGGCTATATTTTTATAAAAAGATAAATTACACTAGGAAGAGCAAAGCTTTAACAAAGACAAAAATATATTTTTACTAACTATACAAATGATAACTTTTTAAAAGCAGGGATTTAGAAACTTTAAGAGACTATATATTTTTTATAGAAAGATAAAATATGTTGCTGAAATCCATATAAATGAATAAATGTATATAAAATATAATCTAATAATAATGTCATTATTGTCAATTCATAAACTTATTACATTGTTTTTGGTGTTATGTAAAACCTACACTCACCATTTTTAATCATCTGGGCTGATGGTCTGAAGATGTACAGTACCCAGCTGACTGTATCATTATGCAGCTTAAAGCCCAGCATCACTTGCAGGAGAAGGCCCCCCAAAGCATTTAACCTGCATGGAAATATGTTCAAAAAGCCATCAAGGAGCGTAGCTTCTCCAAAGGAAGAAAAGAAGACTCATGCATTAAACGAGTTGCACGGTAAAGTGTAGCACTGGATCTTAATTAATCCCGAGTCAACTGGCAGATGATTCTGAAAAAGGTTTCACACCGGACCTCTTCTCTGTGAATTAGTAATATTAATAATGGGGCAATACCCAGAAGGATTGTTTAATTCATTTTCAATTTATTCATACAGCTTTGCAATTATTACTACAGGTGTCTTAGGTGGAAGAGACTGAGGGCGGAACACAGACACCCATGGTTTTGTGTGTTACTGAAAGGATCCAGTAGGTCTCCACCACCTCAGCACACATCCATCCAAATCAAACCACATATGGTATTCAGCTAAAATTGATAAGGAAACATTAACACACTAAAGTCAAGATTTGCATGGTTACTCTGACATGCAGTACATTCAGGATCTTAGTATGGATGGCTGCTTTTACATTCATACTTACACTTGCATGCACACTTACACACCCTAAGCATCCACAGCCAGGCAAATGATAACATTTGTAAGTAACTGAAATGAGTATCGGAGATATTGAAAGTGCTTCTGCAATATCAGTTACTAAAGAACAACTTCAACATCATAGCTGAAAACTGGTAGTTTACAGGAGTCTAGCAAAGAAGGTTTGTTGGGCTGTTACTGTTCATTCAGTCATTGCTTTCTTTATTACATCCATTTTTGTTATGCACTGTGCATTTATTTTTCAGTAAATAAGCTGAACAATCAAAAAGAATACAGTTAAAGCACAACATCAACCTTTCAGTAGGTTTGATAAATTTAATGACCAAAGAATACAAAAACAATAGTAAAATACCATATGTATTTTCTTTTCAAGGTCAGTCTAGTGTTACAGTAATAGCACATATAATAAGTTCTCTGCTATTAAGTACAATTATTTTGTTAATAATTACTTGATCGATTAATTTGCATAATACATTTTTATACGTAGTAAACCATTTTGGATCTGGATATCAACCTCACAGGAGTCATGAATAATGATCTACTGCTGAAACATGAGTTATTCATCTGTTTGTCCCTAACTTCACAGTTGCATAAGTTGCCCATCCTTTTGATTTGAGCAGTGCTGCTGATTTGTGTGATCTGTCATGGCTCGTACTGGACATACCAGGAAGATCTTGAGACACAGCAGGCCGTGCTGTGAGCCGCGTGATCTCGTCTTCAGACGTGACTTATTAAAATGAAACCACTGACTCTCCTGACCCACAGCAAACAGCACGGGCCACAATTTGTCCAGCAGCTCAGCTGTGAATAAAATCTGATTGGCAATAATTTAGCTTTATGGTTGCGCCCCCCGCATGCGTTGCTTCCCCTCGGCCTGTCTGCGGTGCCCGCCCATCTCCGACTGAAACACTGCACACCACAGTAAGGGTCAGGGAGGCAAATGCTGTCACGGCCCAAGCTGGGGGGGCTGTCTAGGGGATTCTTCCATACAGTGGGGCTGGACGAACAAAGGAGGATGCTGCTTAAATGCTGGAAGTGGTCTTGCTGGACAGTTTGACAAGCCTAGTTTGCCTATGTCAGCATTCCCCCCCCAACACTCTCCTCAGCTTTCATTTCCTATCTTTCTCTCATTCTATATATATATATATATATATATATATATATATATATATGTGTGTGTGTGTGTGTTTTATAGGTTTTTTTTTTCTTCCCCTGGAAAGTGTGCAGGGAACTCTGGGAGATGGCAAATCTGCCTCCCCATGGCCATAATGACAGAATGTGAGCTTATGAAAGACAATGGTGTGCGACCGGTGCTGAGAAGAAGCTCAGGGAACTATCATGCTTTTCACTTTCTCTGCCCTGTTCCAACAGGACCTCCCACTGATTTCTGCCTCTTAGTATGCAGATGATCTCCCCACTCAGAGGAAAATCCCCTGCAGTCTGAAGAGCAAAACTTCTCATGTATTCATCCATCCATCCATCCATCCATTTGTTCATTCATTCATTCGTTCGTTTTCAAGACATAATGCAAAGGATGAAGATTGTATCAACACTTTGTGGCCCTGATTCTTATGCAGAACATTATTAGACTGCAATTTATCATGTTTCATAATTCTTACTCGGCATGATAGATTATTGTGTTGTATAGGATTCTTAACAGAGTATATGATTTGTGTTCTGTAACTCAGCATTGTATGAACTTTATAGTCTCAAATCTAAAATGATAAATCCTTGTGTATCTATTTATGAATAAGATGATTAGTGCTGTAAACATCTACGTAAAAACTGAGAGAATAGCTGCGAGGACATCATGGCGGGTAAAGGCAATGCAGCAGCTGGCTGGAATTGGAATTAATTTCTCAGCTGACTCACTGACGTGCAACATTTAAAATGGCTCTTGAGGCTGACCTCTGTGCAACCTCTAGCTCTCATTAAGAGAGATTTGGGACAGACCAGGCACAAATAAAGCCTGTTTAGATAGACACTGCTTTATGTGCTGCGGATCCTGGAGAGAAGTGCCTATGTAAAAATCATTTCAAGACACACTGAGAGTGCTTTAATGTGCCTTGTTTATTACTTTTGCCTTAAACTGCATTGTGGAAATAAACTACACAGGGCAAAAGAGGGCAAAAAAGAAAAAAAGAGTGCAGAAAAAAGACAACTGTATAGCTTCAGGAATAATGGACAGGTTGATATAGCATCTGCAATGAAAGTCTCATAAAAGCACTATCCTAAGGCTTAAAGAAGATATTCTATCTCCCTCTACTAACAACCAAACTTGAAATCACCCTCTCGATCATAGTCAAACCCACTGTTAATATTTATACCAGTCATAACAATGAGAAAGCATAAGAATGAATATCATTGAATATTATCATGTGTACTTGTTTAAGAAATGGTTTTCTTAATTTTATATATATATATATATATATATATATATATATATATAGAGAGAGAGAGAGAGGCTGTGTCATCAAGCAGAGTACAATGCCAATGAATTGCAGTCAGCAACTGACCAGAAGTTCAAGAACAGCTTTTTTAAGAGAAAGTACCGTAATAATTTACAGTAAAATGCAGAAGTGTAGAGCATGTAAAGAATGTATTAGTATAACTGAAGAAATCACAGTATAATTGAAGAAAGCACTAGGTATATTTTAGTCTAAACATTCAATAAATCACACTCTCAATCAGTCAATAATATATATGTATAATATGTAATCTTTTGGGTTAAAATTTGAATTGGAAAAAGAATACTGAAAAGAATATTGATGTTAATGCCAAATGTGACAGTACATCAAATTTGATAGTACAGAAATTACATTTTACTATCAGTAATCATACTCAACCAATTGGAATAACAGGCAAAGACAATGTGCTCACACTGCACACTGCATACAGGAATACAAAGGAATGCTTTTAACTGTATTTCCTTCTAAATGTCCCTAAATGTTTTTGAAAGAAATACGTTTTCCCTGAAGACATTTCTTGAATCTGGTGGGTTTTTTTTGCAGGAGTAGACTAATATATTTTTCAAATTTTCATTGAGAAAAGGGAATGCAGATTATCTTGCAGTTACAGATTAGCTTACAAAAATAGTATTCTGAATACTGTCTCAAAGTCTTTCCTCATCAAAAATGCCACAGAGATTGAGAACTTATTTCCCAATTGAGATAATTGAAATTTAACTCAAGAGGTAATAGAAAAAGAAGGTTTAACTCCCACGCTTGACTGGGCCTCAGAGAAAATAGCTGCAGATGTCATTTACTTTACTGTTTTTCTCTTATCTTTTTCTATTTTCTCCTCATTCCCTGTTCTTATATCTTTTCATGATGTTTGCTGTCATTTTCTGCGGCCTGACTGACCACGCCACTAAAATATTGATTTTCTTCTCCATTTTTCATGGTGGCTGATTCGGAAGGTCTGAGCTGCCCCACAATTCACCACTTTGGTGGCTGGTTTCATTTGATCCTGCTGCTTCCTCATCAAGTGGGGTCCTCAGCTGCGCAACATCTCTGCAGGCATGTCCAACGGCCACCTGCACTGCAAGCCAAAAATGCAACAAAGTGTCTTATGTTTATCAAATTATTACATTCATATTTGAAATACTGGAAATGTGAGAAGCAGTAATGAAACTGACCCAATAAAAACCAAGGAATGAATGAAAAACCTAAATACTAAAAACAGTGGGTGTTGGTTAAAAATTCAAACTCAGCATTAGCAAAATAAACACAGTGTTGATCATTGTGCTTATCCCTAATGTTGGAAATAAAATGTATTTAATGAAATCAACTAATGAAATATGCAGACCTACATAAGTGTCAAAAATTGTCACATAAACATTACCAAAAACAGTTTTTTGAATGTAACAATATGAATTTACTTGACTATACTTCACTGCACAATAACAAAATATGACGCACAAATACACAGAAATGCACACACCGTTTAATATAATGCTCTTCTCTACTACCTTGTACAGTACCTAGATTGCATGTAGGGTACTCGCATAGGGTAATTGAGGCAACCCCAGTTAAAAATTAAAACTTTTGCTAGAAAAATAATCCAAAACATGATCAAATGTAACAAGTTGCATTAC
>JAODJU010000119.1:26858052-26887651 GCA_026776725.1 Gnathonemus echidnorhynchus | reverse complement strand
TTTTTTCTAGGAAAAAATATAGGCCCGCTCACTTTTTCAATGGCCCGCCCAAAATACAATTTCTGCCTACGCCACTGTCTGGGCTTCTGAGATGTGTAATTTGATGTGTAAATGCTGACACAGTCTTGATTTCAACCTTGTTATGAGAAAAAGAACTACTTGCGCCTATTGAAATTTCTCAGTTTTTAGTCTCATCTAATATAAAAATTTGCAGGCACTACAAAAATAATCTTGTAAATGTTGAGATTAGAGTATCTGTGATGTGGGGATGCAGGGGTATCATTTGAGACCTTTCTATGGCTTAACATTGTGAAGGAATAGATGATTAGTGACAGGCAGAAATGAATATCTTTGATTTGTGTATCCATTTGGTAATGTGTTAAAGTTATCTTATAGACAGCAATGCATGGTTTTATACACACACAAATATATAAAATTTTATAATATTTGAAAGAAATAGAAAATCATTGCTTAGTTTATGATCCACTGGATACATGCAGACATAATAGACACTATTAGACAGTTTTAGAGTTTAATGGTGAATGTTTATTGCTTTCATTTTTCCACATAGGTATGCTGTGATTGGTAAAATGAAATTTGAGGATGAAACTTTTAGTCGGCATTTTCTGCTAAAACAACAAACCAATGCTGCCTTTCAGTTTTAACCTGGAGGCAAATTTCCCCATATTTTGTCTCTGTGCCTTACTATACCCTGCAGGGTATGCTTGTGAAGAGACAAAATTATAAACTTATGCCCACTTCTTTTCCATAGCTCTACAAATAGACAGATTACCCAAATAAAGCAAAATTAGAAATAGTTTTCTCTGGTGAGTTTATTTACACTAAAAACAAATTTGTTTTTACCATTATTTCTTACGATTAGTTGGTCAAGGAATGTTTCCTGTAGCTTTACATTGTTACCCTGATGAGTTACAGTAATTAGGCTCACTTCAACATGCTTCCTATGATTTATATGTTAATATTGTAATCTAATGTTCTAGTGGCGCAATAATTCATCAATTCTAAATGATATATTGATTATTAAGGCCACGATACGATTTTATCAACTCAAATAACAAATATCGATCCATATCATTAAACTGTAAAGATATACCAAATCACTGCTGAAAAACAAATCTGTCAAAACTTCACTCACAAAGCAATCTAGAGACACCTTATTAGATAGTAAAGACCAATACATTACTGTACATTTTATGTAGTTTAGTGCACCTATGATCCTTCATTTTCAGAGTAAGCTGTACAAATCCAGAAATTGTTTTTGGTGTTGAAGTATAAATACAAGAAGTTGTTTCTTGTGCAGACATTTGTGCTTTTGACACTAAAAAAAGAGCATTGTAGTTTTCCTCCAAAAATATTTTGTTGTTAAAATGAAGAATTTCACATTTTTGAGTCTTTTTTAATTCAAATAATCACTCTGCTGTCAAAATGTAAAATGTATTGTTGTCTTTTTAAATTCAAATGAATTCTACTAAAATCAGCTTGTTTCACTGTATTGAAAATCTTGATCATGTAGGCTGTTACTGAATCAAATCGTACTGCATTGCAGTGACATTTCAAATATCGTCAGACATCGAATTGCTGCCTTGCAAAATCGAAATCCTATCGTGGCAGTATAATTGTACAATAATAACTTTCTTTCACCTGTAAAAACAACTCTCCTTTCTTGACTCTTAAAACAAGGACACGTAGAACTTGCGCTCAAAATACACTGTAATGCTTTTGAATCGACCAAAGTTCAAAGTAAAGCAACAACTAATAAGATTTACATTTCTGCATTCTGTAACTAATAAGATTTACATTTCAAAATAAAGACCACAATTTAAATTAGACTCAAAAAGCAAAAGAAATACACTTGTACCGTCAATTTTACTTGTAAAATTTGGTCCCATATTTATGGAATTCAGAGTCTGTAACAATACAAATAACACACAGCTGTGAAAAAATTTTAAAGTCCTGCTTCTAGGAGCCTGATAAGAACTAACCTAGCAGTTCATTTCATATCTGCACTTAATGTTTCCCTTTTGAAGGTCGCTTGATGTCATCCTACGATTCATGAGAAACTGTCAGATAAGTTAACGGTCATCTCTGGCATTAGAATGTCACTTCCGCCCTTTACCTGACTGATTCCTGGTCATTCCCAGTGTTTCCAGCTTCACCTTTTTATTGTATACTGCTGTCTTAGAAATTATGGGCCTGGATGCAAACTGCTGCTTAGCGTAACCTTCTGCCAGCCTAACCACAATTAAACTAAGATTTAAAATTGCAGATTTGCTTAAAAATATAGCATATATAGCTCTCAGTTTTTTTTACACTGTAAGAACAATCACCTCGATTTTTTTCAAGGCACGTAATAAACACGAATATCAACCGACTTGAAATAACTTTTACGATAAACCATGTTAAAACTAACAGACAAACCTCCGCTTCTGCTAAACATGCAAGAGTAGCAAAAACTTTCTGACTTTGTAGACGTACCGTAGAGTAATGCTGACTTACGCATGAGCTGTAGCGCTTGGAAGCAGATTTTCTTAAGTAGAAAAAAAGGGCAAACACCCGATGCACAGATGTGAATCGGTGAATCTTGCCATCCGTAGAATACTGTTCTCTCTCAAGGCAAAGGGTGAAACATTAATTTGGATGGATGGATGAATGGCCAGAGAAGGTGAAACAGACGACCAGTTTATATGATCCATATTATTGTTAAATGTTCATACTTTTGTTTTCACTTTTTTAAAAAAACTCATCTGTGTCTGCTTGCCAATATTGCCATCATTATTAGCATGATGTATTCCCCACGAACAGTTCCTCCCGTCACACGCTGGTAACAGCAAATGTGGCAGAAGTGGCAAAATCGATAACCAGTTATAAATATGCTGTGTTTGACACAAGTACAATTATTGCAATGCCAATATGGTACAAAAGTCTTGATGGGGAAGAAAGGGTGAATTATAAACAGACTATAAGAAAGTAATCTGCATGCCGTTTACCATCCCCTATCAAGACAGCTAACAGGAGCAGGGTGACTGGACAAGAAGTGCAAAAAGAAACTTAAGTTGCTGCTATTTACAAAGAGACGGGGCAAACATTTTTTTGCTTTATTCGAAAAGATATATTCAAATCACTCCAATATGTAAAGACAAATCCACAAGACTATAGGTGAGTTTGGATGCTCAGGTACAGGGCTATGTGAGGTGTCCCCATTCAGTCACATGCCTCTTTAACAAAATTATAAAACAAACCCCTTGTTTGCTTTGTCATCCAGATAATAGCATATTCTACTTAACTAGCCAATGCAGCACTGGGGCACTCTATGCCTACTTCCCAAGTCAAGCTAAGGAACCAGACGCCACCCAGGACTTTTTTCCCTTCCCCCACACCTGCTTCACTGACACCTGAAAGGTGCTACATACTGCACTTGAAGCATTTGTAATGCTCACATTAGTTATGAGCAGAATCGGTGACAAATGGCAGCCCTGGTAGAGTCCAACACCCCCTGGGAACTTGTCTGACATACTGCCGGCAACGCTAAATAAGGTCTTGCGCCATTTATACAGGAACCAATTGGCCCATAATAACAAACCCAGCATGCAATACTCCCAAAGCACCCCCCACAGGACCCCCCATATGCCTTGTACAAGTCCAGAGAATACATGTAGACCAGTTGGGCAAACTCCCATGAAACCTCCAGTATCCTTGTGAAGGTAAAGTGTTAGTCCAGTGTTCCATGACCAGGATGGAATTTGTATTGCTCCTCCTGGAACCATGTTTCGACCAATGGAAAGACCCCCTCTCTCCTGTACCCTGGCATAGACCCAGGGAGGCTGGCATAGACCCACCTCTGGCGCCTTACCACTGAGCAGTTTTTTTTACTACAGTGACCTAATCCCTAGTGATGGGGAAGTCCTTCTCTCAGTCCTACTCCACTTCTTGAAAGGAAGGTGTGTTACTGAGATTCTGGTGGTCCTTGAAATACTACTTCTACCGCCCGACTATATCCCCAGTTGAAGTCAACAGCACTCTATCTGAATCATCTGATGGGTTGCAAGAATCTCTTTGAGGTTTACCAAAGTCCTTCTATACCTGAATTTTTGCTTCCAAAGCTGGATTCCACTGAGCCTGCCAGTATTTGTCAGCTGCTTCCAAGGAGGCTTTCCAAGCAACCACCCTAGCAATAGAGACATGGAACTGGTTAGTATAAAATGCAAGAGAAGTACTGCTAGAGGTGTGAGATCACCCAAACAGGGGCTTTTGCTAGATGCTCCCAGCGCACCGTCTGTATATGTTTGGATCTACCAGGTCTGTCCGGGATTTTCCCCTACCATCTGATCCAACTCACCACCAGTTTTTGATAAGTTGACAGTGAGCTCCTCTCCTCACTCAAGCGTCCAAGACATAGTCGCAGATGTGATGATACGATTACAAAATCAATCATCATGCTCTGGCCTAGGATGCTCTGGTTTCAGGTGCACTTATGAAGACCCTTATGCTCCAACATGGTATTTGCTATTGACAAACTGTGATTAGCACAAGTCCAACAACAGAGCATCACTTGGGTTCATATCTGGCAGGCTGTTTTCCTAATCATACCCTTCCAGGTTACACTGTTATTACACATGTCCACGAGCCAGTGGAGTCCCCAGAGGGGGTGCTTCACAGCATGCTATGTAAGGTCCCCAAGAAGGCCGGATACTCTGAACTGGAGTACAGTACAGACAATGATCAGAGCCCATCCCCCAATTCAAAGTCAAAGGGAGATGACCTTCTTGTTCACTGGCATGAACTCCAAGGTACTGGTGCTGAAGTGGGGGTTTTAGAAACTCTCTTTAAGGGAAGAAATTACAATTCTTGTATAGCTAGATTATATGGAGTAGGTACTTCATTAGCTACCTAACAAATGTGCTTAGCAGTTAGTTTGCTGTTGCACATTCAGGGCACAAACTGGCTAAACCCAACTGATATTGTTTTTTTGAGCAAGCATTTTGAATCTCAACGATGCCATTTCGTACTTATGGGATGGTTACACAGAGAGTTATGATTTTCACTAAATAATGAATGAAAATTGGTATTTCAAGTCTTTCAGCTAAGCTTAAATGAATACTATAAATTTAAAAAATGGTTTTGCAATTTAGGAGTATAATAATGTATAATAACTGAATATTCAGAGCCCTCTCCCCCTAGCTCTAAGACATAGTCGCTCATTCCCCTTTTCCTTACAGCCCCATCCCACCACAGGAACTTTTTTCAGGAACCAGGAACTTCCGTCTCTTTCCCACCATAGGCACTTTGCCTGACTGTAGTTCCTTGGAGGAACTTCCTGAACCTGTTTGTAGTCTCTACTCCTGAGAAATTACTGGCATGGGATTCACAATGATAAGCATTGTGATTGATTGACCACAAGCACTGGCTCCAAGTTGGAAGCAGAAGTGCAGGGAAAAGAAAGAGATGTAGTGGTGTCATGATCCATCTCCATCACCCTGTCCTGTTCCTGTTTGGCCAGCAGATGTCACTGCTGGCCACCCTGTGCCCTCTTGTTTTTGATTCTCGTCCCTTATAATGAATTAATTGTTATGGTCCACACCTGCCCCTCATGTACTCCTCATTATCTTGGTATATACAGTATGTGCCTGAACTCACCTGCCTCCATAGCGCAGTCATTATTGTCATTTACTCATCTGTACTCACCAAAAATAAAACCTCCTTTTTGGTCACCATCAATGCCAACTTAGAGACATCATTCCCTCCTAACATTAGAATGTATCAAGTGGAGCAAAAAATGGAATAGACAGAATTATTTTGGTGTTTCAATTGGATTATAATTAATAACTTTTTTTGCTTGTGTCTCCATATTTCTGCCTCAGAAAATTTAGTGTCCATAAATTCGATGTAATAGTAACAATAATACTAAAAGCTTTCCTGTAATTTTTTACAGTAGTGCACGAATATGAAAATTTTGACTGCCCTACCTGATCTTCATGTTTCCTCCCTGCCTATTGCTTGTTCTTCTTACCCCTTATTCCAGCCCTCATGTGATGGATTCCACATGCCTCTCGTTACGCTTCCTAGATACTCCTGCATTTAAGTGCCCCTCTGTCCTGTGAACCCCAGTTCCATCATTGATGTTGCAATGCCTCAGTTTTGTGTGCCTTAGCCTCTTCCTTTTTCATCCACCACTATCCTGTTTTGTTTCTTGTTCTGTTAAGTTTTGTTAATAAACCCTGTTTGTTTGCCCACAACCCTGCTCCCGTGTTCTCAGTGCCTCCCTGTGCTGTGATAGAATGATAGAATCCCAGCCGCTTACCCAGAGGGCATAGAGTCCTCTGCATCTCCACATGTTCGCTCTCCCTGATCACCAGCCTTCAGCTCCTATATGATCCTTTGGTCTACACATCAGGGTAGTTCATAGAGATCCCTCTTCTCGACCCCATGAGCAACAGTGACCTGGAGGAGACGGAGGGTTCTGGGGAGGTTGTCAGCATGCAGATGCCCCCCGCCCCCCAGAGTGAGTGTACCTGGCTTCCTTAGGCAGCAACCTCGAGCAGAGGCCCCTGCGGCGATTCTGGGGATGTCCCCAACTCCCAGCTGGGCTGCCCTTTGGAGTAGGTGTCAGACCCTGATCGAAGATATGAGATGTATCGGAGATCCAGAGCTGGTAGACCGCCTCGCTCAGTTAGAGGATTTGCTGCTGGAGCTTGCCCTGGGATCCAAGGCATGGGAGAGGGAGCAGGCAGAACAACTCCTGCTCACTGCTGAGGAGCTGGTGAGAGCCATACCTGCATTCAAGACTTCCGACCTGGGCAGTGCCTCAAGCATTTGACATTGGTGAGATCTCCCTCACTCCTCTGCCGCACCCGGCCCAGGAGAGGCTGCCGCCGCACCCACACCCACGGCTCCCAGCCCAGGAAAGTCGGGCATCGCAGCCTCTGCACCTGGCTCTGCTGAGATCCCCGCTGAACTCATAGAGGTCATTTTGGTCCCGGTCCCTCCTAGGCCCGTCCTTGTAGCTGTGGTGATCCTTACTCGGCCTCAAGGGGGCTGCTCAGCCAGCACTCCCGACCCCGAGAGCATCATTCCTCCTGGTACAACTCTGGACATTCCGGTTTTGCTTGCCTCGTCTCTGGATGTTCCGGCTTTGCTCATCTTGCCTCCAGACGTCAGGGGCCATCAACTATGGGGCAGGAGGAGCCGCGACTGCTTATGGCTGTGCATCACTCGCCTCTCGGCTGCCTGGCTTCACCCCGCTCACTTCATGGCCGCTCGGCTTCATCCTGCTCACTGCAGGTCGTACCTGCTCCTGCCCCATAGTGGCTGGCCCCGTAGTCAGCCTCCATCTTGCCTGTGCCCGCCTCGACAGCCTCTGCCTTACTCATGGCCACCTCGTTGCTCCCTGAGGTCCCGTCGCCACCCACTTTGTCGCTCCCTGAGGTCTCATCACTTGACTCCTAGCCCTCTGATGCCCCACTGCTGCATCCTTTGTCACCAGCTGCCTTTTTGGCCCCTACCTTGTGTCATGGTCCCTCACCTGCACTTCACTCTCTGGTCACTGCCAGTCCTGTGCCTGAAACCCCAGCCACGACCTGCCCAGAAAGGAGGAGGTCCCACTAAAGGACTTAGAGTGGGACCTTCTGGGTCTGGCCCTAGGTCCAGCTCCATGGGCCCCTGCCCCTGAAGGATCTGAAGAGGCATCCATGTCAAGTGCCTTAGAATCCTTGGATGCTGCATTGGGGCCAGTGCACAGTAGTGTGCACTAGCTGTAGTCCTAGTCAAACTGAAGCTGGATAAAGGAACTGAGGTTGTGCAAAGTTTTTCTTGACCTTGATTGTTCCGCAACTTTCTGCACGGAGACAGTGATGGCACAGTTAAATCTTCCGAGAAAGATGTCCCATTATACCATTTGCCTGTCTGTACCTCTGCCTGCCTGTTGTCCTGACCCTGTTCCTCCTCTCCAACGATGAATCTAGCCCAGCCCACTGAGTATTGATGAAGATCACCTGAACACCTGCCTGTCTCCGGATCCTGAGCCCTGCCCTGTCCCTTGATCGCCAACATAGATCGCCCAACTGCTGCCTGTACCTTGACTATGATTCTTGAATTACGTTTTGTTTTTTTCTGTCTGGACTTTAAGAAGGATATTAAAGCCCTTTCACTTGCCTGATCCGCAGCAGCGTCCTCCTTCTTTTATGTGATGCCCACCGTGACGGATGTGAGGATGCCAAATAACAGGCACTTAGCTCAGAGCTCGACACCTGCTAAAAAGGTTTAAGAGGCATCCAGTGTTCCTCACTGGGTCTTTGGTTTCAGCTGATTGACATGAATACACCCCCATACCTTCCGTTCTTCTTTTTTTGGTGTTTTTTCTTCTCTATCCTTTCTTCATAAATTTTTCTTTTTAGGTTCCAACCCATGTGCCTAATGGAAGACTGGAGTTGATGGAAGTCCAAGTTAGAATGTTAATTGTTGAATACTGAAATGTTAATGCTTAATGTTTCGAAGAACAAACATTCTCTCTGGAAATATTTTGATTATGCTATCAGATCATTTAGAATTAAGATTAGAAGTAACTTAAGTTATGTAATGGAGTATATGCTAAATTGTTATGGCTACAGAATTAAAAAAAAATTGTAATGAATGTTGTAGCAAAAATATGGATTTGTGATTTTTATGGATTAATAAGTAAGTTATTTTAATGGGAATAATTTTAAATGAAATATATGTTTTGTATAAGTTCTATTATATTTTGTCTATTGTTGTGAACAAACATAATACATAAGTCACTACAAAGGTGTGGTGTGTTAAAAGAAAGAAAGGAGAGAAATGTCGGTTGGGTAAAGGTGTGGGGAAAATGTTTATACCTTATGGATGTTATTCTTAAGTATGTTTTGTAAATGTTTTGTTCATGGAATTCAATAAATAATTTGGATTGGAAGTGCGTTAAAAACTCCTACATTGCTGGTTTAGCTGGCCAGGGCTTTAACAATGGCTGGAAGGCTGATACACCCACAGAATGAGTGACGGCATAAAACTGAGAAAGCTCATTGAGATTTTTTTAAGAAACTGGACTCACTGACACACACACATGCGCGCGCACACACACACATACACACACACACACAAATGCCCAGTAATATATAAACTATCAATAGACATATTCTGGATGCTAAGTCATGCATAGTAAATAAAATAACACATTTGTTGAAACCATGGTGACTGACAGATTCAAATTATTATCCTTTTCAGTCCTGATGTACCTCTTTTTGTATAATTCCCTTGCTATTTTTATGTATCTATCTTCGTCTGTTGCTTGTATATTGGATAAAGTCACCTGTCATATTTGCCTGACAAACAATATTGATTGAAAACACACATCGTAAAGATATTAAAGAATGGATCCATCCTGTCTTGTATCATCGACACAGGCTGGTTGTGGTAGTGAAATGGTTTGGCAGATATTTGTTTGGCAAACTTTGGGTGCATTACTACCAGCTGAGCATTGTTTGAATGCCACAACCTACCTGAGTATTATTGCTGTACAGGTCCATCCCTTTATGATCACAGCGTAATCAGTTTTGAACGACTATTTCCAGCAGGATAACGTGTCATGTCACAAAGCTCATATCATCTCAGGCTGGTTTCTTGTTCATGACAATGAGGTCATTGGCCACCACAGTCACCAAATATTAATCCAATAGAACCATGGTTCTCAACCTTTTCAACATTAAGGGCCACCTATTTATCACTGCATGTTGTCAAGGCCTATTGGGCCACATTAGATAATAACCAAGTACTGATATTCATGTTTCAGAAGTTGCAATTTCTTTGACACAGAAACAAAATTCACATTCAGACACAGCTAACATATGGGGTATTGTGCAGATAATTTACACGAAAAATTAAAGATTTGTTTTATCTATCACTTTAACAGGAACAGTCCCAAAAATGCTGAGTCAGCCTCCAGCAGCCATCAGTTTCCTGTGTTAGGAACAACCTGGCAAATACACAGAGCTGGGTGATATGGCCAAAAATGTTATTGCGATAATTTTCGTATCAGTAGATATTGGTAATTATCACAATAAATGTCAAATCATTATATATTTCCAGTATAAAGGCTATTTTTACAGTAACTCCTGAGTTCAGTGACGGAGGCCAAAAATTTTCTGTGGGGTGGCCAGGGTGGGACCAGAGGTAATTTTGTGCTAGCACATATATCAATAAATTGTTCAACCCTACTATATTTACTGACCAAATCATGCGGTTTGGGCCAAATCATGCAAATCAGACTGCTCTTTATGGACCAATGGGCTTGTTCTTTACGGACCAATGGCCTTGCTCTTATGGACCAATGGCCTTTCGAAATTTTAGATTTGTGGCCCATTAGTGGGCTGCCGCCCAGTGGTCAAGAAACCCAGCAATAGAGCACATATGGGGTAATAAAAAATAATTATTATTATCGATACCTGTACTTTATTGATTCCTGGGGGAAATTCTCTTTTTGCATCTCCCATCTTGCTCTCTGTAGGTGAGAGCAAGCTGGCCATGAAGGGCAGCCACCCACTGCGGTGCCCAGGGAGCTGGGGGTTAAGGGCCTTGCTCAAAGACTTGTAGACATGGCAAGGTCTGACTTTAACCAGTGACCTGATCATGGGCACAGAAGCTTAGCCCACTGAGCCACACATTGCTCCACAATATAGTGGTGGAACAGGAGATTCACATCATGAAAGTGCAGCCCACAAATCTGCAGCAACCGCATGGACCAAAGTCTCTGAGGAATGGAGTCTGAAATCTCTGAAACTGATGATCCAGACTATGTGAGGCAGGATCAAGAAGGAATTGTTGGTGTGCCTGGGAGATCAGTTCTCACAAACGAAGACTCCAATGCTGACTTAGTAGACTCTTCTTTTTTTCTTCTGAAGGAGAATCTCAGACACATGCTAACAAATTGATTAGAAAGGGGTTTTACTACAAAGAGTCTCTGCCCTCCAAAGGTAGAGCAAGAATCTGTAACATAGTGACAAACTACACTGGTCCTGCACCAGGATCAAAAACTGTTTCAGCAGATGTTGCCTTTGATATGTTTATTACTGCCAGCATCATCGAGGAGGTGATGAAATGCACCTACTTAACAGGGTGGAGATCAGCAACATCAAAAGGGAAAGAGTTGAGAAGCATCACCAAAGAGGAATTCATGGCATTAATTGGTTTGACCCTTCTTGCAGGGGTGGACAAGAACTAGGATATATAAGGCCACAATGGGGGTCAGGAGATAAAAGGATATCCAAAGCTTTCTGTGGTTTGACAAGAGGACTAGAGCTTTGTGTCAGCAGACAGACCATATGGCATCATTTAGCTACTGTATATGTGGAGCTGGTTTCTTGTCAACTGCAGAACAAAGTTCATCCCCAGTGACTGTGTCACTGTAGGCGAGCAGCTTGTGCCATTCTGGAGAAGGTTCTAGTTCATACAATATATGCCGAGTAATCATGACAAATATGGAATAAAAATATTTAAAAATATAATATGCAACACAAGGGTCTCATGACATCGATGGAATGATCTACACAAAGAGAGGATGTAAAGATCCTAGGAGAAACTGTTGTCCTGGAGTGGAATCAGACAAACAGGTGACTACAAAATCTGCAGAAGAGAGTGTACTCTTGAAGATAATTAGAGAATTCCATATTGAATTTTCTGGTTTATTTGTTCTTAACTGAGAGTCGCAACATCACCAAGGGCAACTTCTTCATCACTGTCCCTTTATGCGAGAAGCTCCTTAAGAAGGACACGACCATTGTGAGGACTCAAAGTCAGAACAAGTTGGACATACTGCCCATCATGAAACCATCGAAATGTAGGGAGGTGCATAGTTTGAAATAGTAAATAATGTATATTTTGGGGATTATGTAAGCTTGTACTGTAATTTGTGGGAATGTTAAATTAAATTATGGCTACCAAAAAAAAAAAAAAACTGTCTGTGGCCCCTCCAGGGCTCAATCTATATCTTTAATTTATCTGTTACAGTTTTTACTGTTATGTCACAGAACATTTTGGTTATAGTGCAAATGAGGAATACATTGTGTGCAGAATTATTAGGCAAGTGTGTATTTTACTTGTATCTTCTCTTCCAACCAATATTTTCAGTCCAGATGAATCTAAGAAGAAACTACTTAAAACAGAGCATGTTCATTATTTGGACTGAGTACTTTCTGTTTGGAGAAAAACAGGAAAAACATAGACACTTTCCTGCACAGAATCATTAAGCAAATTATTATTAGTATTAAATGGACCAAAAAAATTACCTTACAGAGAGCATGAAAAAAGAAAATACTAAAAGGCCAGTCAGAGGGATGCAAAGCAGTCGAAATTGCCAGACTTTTAAATGTGATCACTGTACAATCAAGTGCTTTGTGGTCAACAGGCAATGAGGACTGAAGAAGCTTGTAAAGAGAAGACGACAAATAAACTGCCAAAGGTCTGTGTCAAATTAAAGGAAAGACTTCCAGAAACACTTTAGCACCAAGTGCCAACATTTTTCAAAACTGAAATCTGAACAGATTCTCTCCAAGTACTAGGTGCAGTGTGCTGCATGACATTGCCAAGGTCACAAAGGCTGAAATATGACCTCAATTCAATAAGGTGCACAAGCTAAAACATCAAAAATGGGCACACACAATGCTCAAGACTGATTTTTACAAAGGTTTTCTGGATAGATGAGATAGAAAGTGATTCTTGATGGAGCAGATGGATGGCCCCAGTGGATGGACACCCTCTTCAAGCATCAACAAGGTGGTGGTGGAGAGATTGTGTGGGCTGCAGTCATCAGTGATGAACTTGTCAGACCTTTCTGACTTGCAGATTTTGATCTGTGCTTTATCCAGGGATAAAACTGATATGAACTACAAAGAGGCAAGACCACAGTTAGGTTATCCAGAACTTTTTGATGTGTCAGTGGAATTGACTTAATATGACTCTATCAACAGCAATGCATTATACATTTGATGAAACTGTAAATATAAATACCAATGAAAAGAAATCGATGAAATCCCTTAATGGGTCCCACATATACTTCCTCCTGTGACCTGGAGCAGTTTTGATATGAGCAGTTTTGATATGAGCATCTGGCCCTAAAACTGACAAACACACAAAACACACACACACACACACACACACAAACAAACAGGTTTGTTATTATATCTTTGCGGGGACTCTCCATTCATTTCTATGGGGAAATCTGTAATCACAACATGACAACCTTAACCCCTACCCACCCCTAACCTTAACCATAAGTCACCAAACAAAAAATGAGAGATTTTTAGTTTTTATAATGCATTTACAGATTTTTGTGGGGACCTGAAAAATGGACCCCACAATGTCAGAATAATAGGTTTTTATTACAATGTAATATAAACATAATGCACACACACAAACACACACACACAATTTATTTTCTTACATGATAAATGATTTTGCATTTTATTATGTGTTTCACACTTGAAAGCCACTGCAGATAACTCTTAATTGGGAAGACCAAATGAAGAAACACTTGAAAGGAAGAATGCCAAATACATGGCAAATCATTACCCTAGGCAGGGGTGGGGACCACACCGTGAGCCTGCCAAGGTCAGGTACAAATCATTTGCATACCAGTCTATCTGCACAAGCTTCTCAGTCCTGCACATCACAGATTTCTGTTAGAGATTGATACTGAAAGGGATTTTAAATTAATGAGGATCAAAAGAAATAATTTGTGGATGGCAATGCTACATGGGCTTGATCTACTTTAACTGGTTTACCTGGCTGTGGTTATCTGATTTTAAAAGATCCTATAATGAGCCCATTTTATATTACTGGCGATGGTTCTGCATGTATTGGAAGATACACTATTAGACAGGCATACATTTAAGAAAATGGCGGTTTCAAAACCACTTTGGTACCTCACTGAAGATTCATATGCAGTCAGCATAACACAGAGACTGAACAAGTTAAACACCAAATGATCCATAACATTAAGCTATGCACTGATAAAATGTACTGTATGAGAGAGGAATCCAGTTCAAGTAAAGCTATTAAAGTATATATTGTGAGCTGAGCTGTGCAGAGATGTTTTGAAGGACAGTGGCTGAAGCAAAGAAAAAGGGCACCTCTCCCCAAAAAAATGTTAGACACCACCATAGACATGGCAATGGTAACTACTAGACAATGGGAATTAAATCCTTAACTCAATACAATACCAATAAAAAAGTTTGAACACACCAACCCATAGAAAAGTTAACTTGTACTATTCTCTACATTTTAGAATTGTTATGAAGACATCAAAACTCTAAAATAACATAAATAGAATTACAGACTGTCCAAAAAAGTATACAAAAATAAAGCTGTGGGTTGGGACCCAGAAGGTTGCCAGTTCGAATCCCAGGGTCAGCAAACTAATCCAACCATTGGGACCTTGATAAAGGCCCTTAACCCCAACTGCTCCAGGGACTGACTGACCCTAATTTCACCTCTAAACCAGTTTCATAAGGTGGCCTCCTGGGATGCTTTTCCTGCTATTCTGAAGGAGGTCCCCTATATATGCTGAGCTCTCATTGGCCCCTTTACCTTCACCGTCTGCTCAAAATCCTCCAAATCCATTTCTACTGTTTGTCAGGTCATGTGATGTACAGTAACAGTTTATCACTATCCTTTGTAGTCAGCTTGCCCTGTTCAAACTTTTGACTGGTACTGTACATCCATCCATCCATTTTCTGTAACCAATTATCCTATTCAGGGTCACGGGCGATCCAGAGCCTATCCCAGAGGCTACAGGCTTGCAAGACCAACCCAGGATAGGGTGCCGACCCATCACAGGGCTCACTCACACTCACACACCATTCACTGACACATGCACACCTATGGACAATTTGATAACTTCAGTTAACCTCAGCATGTTTTTGGCCTGTGGGGGGAAACCAGAGTACCTGGAGGAAAACCCACGATGACACGGGGAGAACATGCAAACTCCACACAAGTGGAGCTACAGTGGAGACTTAAACCCTAGTGCCAGAATTGTGAGGCAACAGTGCTAACCACTGCACTAAGCACTGCACCACCCCTACTGTATGTCATGTACGTCAATATTAATTTTACATTCCAAACATACCCAACTATCCATCCATCCATCCATCCATTTTTTTAAACAGCTTGTCTTATTCAAGGTCACGGGGGGTCTTATCCCATCACAGGGCACATTCACACACCTATCTATTTTCTTTTCTAGAATCTAGATTACTTTTAACACTGCACTCTAAAAAATAAACCTAAGCAATAGTTGACACGGTGCAATAAAATCTGTTGTTCCAACTTGTACATGGTAAAATTTTGGACTGACATGTATTCTTTTGTCCTCCATATATTTTGGCATTGAATGGGAAAATCATCATTGGGCAAGCATCAAGCATTGTTTAAGGTTTAACTTTGAAGTGTATGAACATGCTAAAGTTGTCATAACACTGGAGTATGTGACTGAGTTTTCTGTTCTATCTGCATTACTTTTTTCAGGACACTGATTCCTTGGAAATACAGGCCAGTAACATGAAGATGGGGATATTGGAAGCCATGAGACTGCAGATGTCAGTGCCAGAGAATATAGCTGTGGGGTTAGAAAGATAAGTCGTGACTGAAGAGCTCGCTGACTTTGTCAGTGCATTTGCGATTCTTGTTGGACTTCTCTACAGTTTAAACATTCAGTACCCAAAGGGACTAAAATACACCTTTGAAACAGTCTAGAAGGTGTTCTTGCATCTGGGAGACACATACTCATAAAGTGTTGTCAGTGAAGAATATACTCATGAAATGTGCAAGACTATAAAAGTGAAATTGTTTGTGGATGGGATTTCTACTCTTTAATATAGGCCACGATATTACATGCAGCACTTAATAGTGACGACATTTCATGATTTATTTAAATATTATTTAATCTGTTTAATTATGATTTCTTTTGTGCCTGGGAGACTCAAAGTTGAAAAGCTGACAATGTCAAACACCTGGGGCCGGAGCCCCCCCTCCCCACCCTGAATTCAAACCCCAGGTAAGTCACAGTTAGATAGGAAATGCTACACTGTTACGGTATATAGTATGAAGCTTTTTCTTTGTTTGCACATGGGACACTCAAACTTACTATTGTCACTGAAGAATATTATATACTTGTAAATACTTGTAATATTTGTTACAAATAAGTTAAAAAAAACTTTTTGAACAAGAATGCTTGTTTTAGTATTGAAATGGAATTTTTGCCACATATATTAAAGTTTATTAACTGATTGCATTGTCCCTTTTGTTTGTGCTGAATAATAATGTTTTAATTCATCGTTAGCTCATATTACTAATATATTTCCAGCATAGTTTTTTAGCTACGACAAATACACAAGATGTTGGAAAAATTATGTCATCACCTAATTGATGTTAGTAATATTACTTCATTTTAGTTGGGCCAACATGAATTCATTTGTTAGTCCAACATTATAGCATTTCTGTCTAATTTAGGTAGTGTGATTGCCACTGAAATGTTGGGTTAAATGAAAATTGCTATTGTAATCAGTTACTTGAGAATTTTTAATTTGAGGATAATATTGCCATGAGAAAAATTGTAAAGAAAAAAATGCCCTTTTTAGAAGTCAAGTGGTTAAAAATGTGGTACCTGATTTATTTTGTATCATAATGATTCACCTGCTGGTGTGCTGATGCTTTCAATCCAGCTTTGCAAAGAGCCATTTTGTCTGGCTGCTTCCCTTAGCTGTTTCTCTGTCTCTGTAAACAATGTACAACAGTCAATATTAACTTTGACACACACTAAAATATCACCTTATATTTACAAATTATGAATTGAATATTACATGCTGCTTTCATTATCCGGCCACATCAAGAATGCCACCATGTCACCAGTCTAATCAAGCTAAAGTAATTAATCATAAAAAATAACTAACTAATTAACTTAACTGTGACAGAGCTGTTTATTATAACTGGAGATCTGTTACATCAGAAAACTAGTAAATTACCAAAACAAAGTATTTTACGCTTTGTTAACTTATCCATAGTTTCGATGACCTAGCTATCATTGTAAGCAGGCATTGATAAACTCACATAAAAAAGTAACATTACTTTGCCATTTAAATGACAAACATTTTTGTTACTAACAGAACAATAACTCAAAAAGGCTACATCGCAATATATAATTTAATGTTTTGGTGACATCTACCCACTACAGAAAACAAAAACATCTGTTAGTTCATCAAACTGAAGATCTTGACATAGAGCAGGCACTTTCAACGTGTAAGGAGAAAGCACACGCCGATGCACCCCCATGACTCACACAGGCACCCCCCCCCCCGCCTCCCTCACTGTATGGGAGACGTATGTTAAGCGGTACATTTCAACGACTGTCAAACTACCAACGTGCAGAAGGCCATGTCATTATTGAGTCATTTATTTAGTCAAAAGGGGCAAATTTGCTAAGGAGGGCAAAGGGGTAAAAGGGGCAAAGGGGTAGGTGGCTTGGCCCACTGTAGCCACCCCCCCTCTGCATGTGCTGGCAGAGAAGATACTGACACCCAGGAGCTTCTCTTGGTGGGATCATGGACTTTCAAATTGTCAGTCATCCACAGGAAAAGCTAATGCATCACTGAGCATGGTATTGTTTTGTTAATTATTTCTAAAATTCATGGTTGCACAAAACCGACACGAAAAACTTCAGACAGAATGTTGCATATTTCCAAGGCTGTTTCAAATCACACAGTAACAGACTTTGTAACACAGTAAAATGGAAAATACTGCATTCTGTATATCAGTCTGTCAACAGCATTCTAAATGTATGGTGCATCAAGCTTCATCATTCATCATCTGAATCATCTAAAAATATCAGACCTTTATTAACAATGTTATCGTGTATGGGTTGGTCTTGTATTTGCATTATTCTTTAGCTAAAGGCCAGAAATCCACTATTCCACAACAGAATAAAATATCAACAGAACACGTACCTGTAGCCGTCATATGTGTCTCCTGAGGGAGCCGCTTCCTCATCTCATGATTCGATTTACACTCTCAACTTGTAGGGACACTGAGTAACAGAGAGAGAAATCTGAGGAGAAACTTTGGGAGAGAAAAAAATTAATACTGAGACGCAAAGAGGGAACCTTTTTTCCCTTTAAATTGAAGTTTCATTCTAGCTGAACTTACCTTAAAAGACAGTCGCTGCTGTGGAAGAAGGAGCTCGCTTCAGCATACTCTAATTCAGATGGGCCACATATTTCGAGGGGACAAATTCGCCAGCAAATTCCCAGAGAAAATTGAACGCTGTCATGGATGGATTAGTCCTGTAATGGTGGGACACATATCTCAGCTGACGAGCCTGGCTCAGAACCATTGGGCAAATGAAAAAGAGGAATGAAAATCATTTCATACCTCCTCAAGCACACTCGCTCAGGGAGCGGCCCTTTTAAAAGGCCGAACTAAACCTCGGAAAAGTTGGTCAACTTTCAAAGAGTTGTACAGCATGGGGTCTCTGTGCCTGTGCAGAGTCCTCACCTGTCAGGACAAAACATTCACCTGGCACTGGGTGGGTGACAAACTCCTTTAGGAGTGACCAGCACCTTAAGGAACTGAATGACAGAACACAAATTGGTACATTAAAGATGGCATTTGGTCTCTGTTTTTAAAAACCATTTACAACTTCTTTACAATTCGAAAAGTACTGAAATACAATCCATGTACTTTCTGTATATGAAACAGTAACAGAAATTAAATAAAATATCCTGTTTTGAATATTTATTGTTGCTCTCTCTCTATCTCTCTCTCTCTACACACAGACACAATATACACTCACATACATACATACATACATACATACATGTATATGAGCTAAAAAATTATGACCACCCCCACATTAACTGAATAATGTTGACTGTCTAGTAAAAATGGTCTGTGTCAGAGTATCTCCAAAACAGCATGACTTATGCGGTGGTGAGTACCTATTGTGACTAGTCTGAGAAGGGAAAAACCATGAACCGCCAACAGGATGTTGGTCAGCCAGGACTCGTCAATGGAGAATGTGAACGAAGGCTATCCCGTCTAATACTAACAGAAGGGCTACTGTGGCATGAGTACGTGGTATGAGGCAAGTAAGTAGATGTACATCTTTATTCCTGCCCCTTTCTTCTGCATTCAACATGTTTACTACAAGTACCAAATGTTCCATCTAATATCCTAAACCTCAACACACACACTGTTCTCACGATAGTCAACATTATTCGTGTGACATGGGGTTGGTCATTATATTTTGCCTCATCTATGAATATTATCCCTTTTCACTGACAACAAAATAAATCCTTATTTTCCCAGGAGACATTTTGAAATGTATAAATAACTATTCAATTTTTATCCAAAATTATATTTCATACTGGTGATCTTCAGGATAAGGCCTCCACTGTTACTGGTTACCCTTGCTGTCTTCAGAAAGCTGTTGCTGGCGTTCCCTGTTCCTCTTCTGCCTCCTGCCTACAAAGGCGGTACCTTTCTTTTATATAGTCATCACCTGCTATTTTCTCAGCCTGCCTCCTGTTGACAGATGCGCCTTCTTCTTCAGATGATGAGAAGAATACAAATTTGCGGATGAGAGAGCTAATAGCTACCACTTGCCTTCCCAAGTGAAAGGTTGCATTTCCAGGGGGGGTGTCTGAGTGTGAAGTCAGTTTTGCAGTGAAATACTTGACAGGGTGAATGTGCAAACAGGTGGGGTGGATGATGAAGATGTGGAGGTAACATTTTAGAAGAGTTTCTGAGTAACAATTCCGCTTATTGTTGAGAAAAGTTTCATTCATTTTTGTTGGGCTAACAATGTTACAATATTAGGATGAGGCTACTGAAAATAGAACTGTCATATTGGATTTTAAAATAAAATAAAAAACAAGTATGCCATAGATGGATATCCTCCTCCAAGTTTTCCTCCCACACTCCAGAAAAATATCTGTGAGAGACTGTGCCCTGTGATGGACTGGCTTCCCATTCAGGCCGTCCTGCCATGCTGACTAGGATAAGCGGCTGGGAGATGGATACAATATACAAGCATTACATCAGGTTGTCCCCTAATATTTCCATTGCAACTATTGCTTAATTGATTGTTAGACCATTTCATTTATCTGTTTATTTTTTAGTTTTGTACTGTTGATTTATCAATGCATGTATTTGCTTGCATGCTCGCCTGTATGCACAGTTCATTTAATTATGCAATGCCTTAAGAAATGGTGACGTGTGGGACCTTTTTATCTCCACAATACTGAGTAATAAGATAAAATGATGATAATAGATAATAATTCAATTTCCATCTGAAGAGTTTCTGGGCAATTAACATATTGAAATACTAATTGCATCTGCTTATAAAATGATTTACCAAGGAATGAAACCCAGTGGAACTCAGAACCATAAAATAAGGAAAGTTTTAGCTGTTGTTCATGTGATTGTTTTCAACTAATAATAACCATAGAGGCAGCATTACTTCAGAACATTCAGGCCAGAAGCTTGTATCACAAAGCCTGATTTCTTGCTTGGCTGGATAACTTGTTAGATTTGAGTTATTGCAGTTTACATATCATCATTCACTCATTCATTATGATATTTTTCAGTGTAGTGTGCCCAAAAGGAGACAGCTTCAGTGTAGTTGCATGTGCTTCAAGTGAAAGACTTTATTTGCAAAATGCAGTCTGTGGTATTCTTAAGTTACTGTAAAAGAGTTCAACACCAAAGATATCAATACTCTTCCAGTCATAACTATAAGAACTAAAGTTAGCAGCTGATCCTGTCTCCAATAATCTTTGTTTTCTTCCTTGTCTTTTATGCTCATTACGACTTCAAATCTTCTTCAATTTCTGCTATAGGTGTGGATTCATCAACACATCCTGAGTCCACAGTTGTCTTCTTCCAATCTAACTTCTCTAATTACGTCTTCATCTTACAAGGCAAATATGTGCATTAGGTTAGATAGGAAGACAATATGGCAGCCCAGGCATGTAGCCATGTAGTAAGATAACAGGTGTAAACTCCTCTCAAAATGAGTTTTAATTAATTTTCTATTGACTCCAGAAATCTCCAGAGAGAGAGCCTCCAAGTAAGTTTATTTCTGGCTACGAGACTGAAATGCACATTTTTTTCCTGAGAAAATGTTATAGAAAATGTATCATTTCAACATAGTCATAACATTTTTGTTTTAATGAATAAGGCACATGATGAACATGTTTTGGCAGTCCCTGTTTTTTTTTCTATACCCATTGCGTGTCAGAAATTAAGCCTCTTTGTTCCTTGGCATTTCCTGAATCTAGATTGTACATCAGACAATTATCTTTCTGTGTAGGGCTATAACCCGCATTAAATATTCTTTATCATAACTTTACTAGCATGTAATAGGGAAATTTAATGATTTTTTGCTCATACCATACATTATCACATGTACTTTTTTGGAATTTGAATATATACAGATAGAAACTTTGCTATTGGAATCCTCTTCAAAGTGAATGTAGCATCTCCAGAGAACATATGGGGACTCATGTGTCTAATGATGTTTTTGTTTTCTACTTAACCTCATTTCCTGCATTAACACCAACAGTGTCCCAGAGCGTATGACAACAAACGCCATAAACTGAGACAATTAAATTAACCTGTTAATACCAAGCCCCTGTAGTGCAATTAATTATTTAAGTGATTACTATTCATAATAAAGAGGGTGCATCTGCTAGGATTCTCTGTGAGGAATCTTGCTTTTTCCCTTATGGCATGCAGGTCATTCATCTGAGAGGTACACATAGACATTATCGTAAATTAAGACATGATTTAAAAAATATGTATTTATATTTTAGCAGTAAAAGTGTATGATTAATTGTGTCATAATCAAGTTTTGGGGACTGTGTGGTAGAGGGTTAGGGTTAGGGTTAGGGTTAGTATTAAAAACCCTAACCCTAACCCTGAATGACACACACAAAGTTATTCTTGGTCTTAAGGAAGAGATCTCGTTCGTAACCTGGGGACTGCATGTATACTGCTAGTTCTGGTGCAAACTATTTTATTGTGCTTCTTTCATGGAAAAATAACTCAACTTTCTCTTTCCTTAACTGTTATTCTTGATGCATTTTTGATTCAACCAAACTCTGTGATGCACAATTCTCTCTGATGTCACAGATACGGTATGAGTGACCTTTGGTATTACAAGCCCAACAAAGTTTGAATTTTGATGGCAGTCTCACCCTCGAAGTCAGCCACCGCAAAGTGGACAGTCTAGCGGCAATGCAAGATAAGTGTTAATCTCGGTCAGCAGCAGTGTGGTGCTTCGCCTCACTCCAGAACCAAATGTTCAGCACATTATGATAACAGAAATGTAGCTAGTGCACAGAGAGCGGTGAGCCCTTTATCAAGGAGATTCTACAGACTATCTAAGTGACCATATTTTATATACCTCTGTGTGTGTGTGTGTGTGTGACAGAGAGAGAGAGAAGTGGGGAAACCATTCAGGTTATATTAAAAAGGTTTATTTAAAAAAATGCATCACTTTATAATTAAAAAAAAAATGTACAAGTACATTTCTATTGTATAATTTAAAATTATAAATGTCTGTGGACATTTATTAAGTACAATATATGGACAAAAGTATTGGGAAATCTAGCCATTTCACCTACAAGAACTTTTATGACATCCCATTCTAAATCCATAGCCATTGATATGGAGTTGGTCCCCTCTTTGCAACTATAACAGCTGCTACTGTTTTGAGAAAACTTTCCACAAGATTTTGGAGTGTGTCTGTGGGAAGTTTTGCCCATTCTTCCAGAAGAGCATTTGTGAGGTCAGGCACTGATGTTGGATGTGAAGGCCTGGCTCACAGTCTCCATTCTAGTTCATCTCAAAGGTGTTTGATGGGTTGAGGTCAGGGCTCTATTCAGGCCTGGCAAGTTCTTCCACAACAAACTCACCAAACTATGTCTTTGTGGACCTTGTTCTGTGCACTGGGGCACTGTCATGCCGAAATAGAAAAAGGCCTTCCCCAAACTGTTCCCACAAAGTTGAAAGCAGAGAAAAACAACCCCATACCATTATCCCTAATCCACCAAACTTCACAGTTGGCACAATGCAGTCAGGCAGGTAACATTCACCTGGCATCCACCAAACCCAGACTTGTCCATCAGACTGCCAGACTGAGAAACGTGATTCATCACTCCACAGAACACGTTTCCACTGCTCCAGAGTCCAATGGTGGTGTGCTTTACACCACTGCAATCCATCTCTTGGCATTGCGCCTGGTGATGGGAGGCTTGCATACAACTGCTCAGTCATGGAAGCCCATTCCAAGAAGCTCCCAGTGCACAGTATTTGTGCTGGGATTAATGCCAGAGGAAGTTTGGAACTCTGCAGTTACTGAGTCAACAGAGCATTGATGACTTTTACGCACTATGCTCCTCAGCACTCACGACCCCAGTCTGAACTGTTCATTCCATATATTACGGGTTTAATTGTGTGTGTGTGTGTGTGTATGTGTGATATACATATATCAAACATGATGAAATATGTCCTGTTTGGCATGCCACACACACACATATATATATATATATATATACAGACGCTACTCTACTTACGAATGAGTTATGTTCCGAACAGCTGTTCGTAACTTGAAATGTTCGTAAGTCGTTATTCAACATCACAGAACTGGGTGCTTTTTGTTTAGCACGCAATGTGAAACTCTAGGCACTGTAATGTGCGAAAATGTATGAGATGCTGGAAGTGACAATTATGTCACATTCAAAATCATTTAGGTCATGCATCTTAGCCTTTCGAATGCTTAACCAAACCGTAACTGAACCTCTTCACCCTGTTCACATGCTGAATGTGTTCAGTTGCAGCTACATGACTTGCTGCTTAGAGGAGCAGTCTGTTAGCATTAACAAGCAGGTGTACCTAATAAACTATCCACTGAGGGTATATGATCTTTTTGGACAGTGTTAAAATTGTTAAATATAATTGTTAAATAAAAGTAGTTCTGGGTGAGGATGTCATATTGGTAAAACACGAGGAGGAGAGTAAATGAAAATTCCTACTAAATAGTAACTCTGTTACTTTATGCTAAGGGGTAATAAAATCAAACTAAATTTTGACCCAAAAGATAATAGAGCCCACCCCCTTTAAATGGAGTCCTATGTATAAAAATAACATACAGTAAAACAGAAAAAGGCCATAAAGTGTGAGGTATTGTGTGTTTCAAGCAGCCGTGATGATAACCCAGAGTGTAATCAGCACCTGATTGGCACAGTCTCGCTTCCCAAGCAATTGTCTGCATTGCTGGCTAAAGATTACAGCCAAACAACTTAATCATGTCAGTGCTAATGAGTCAAGTCATTTGAACCTGGGCCTTTCAACACACCCTCTGTGGGCCTGGTGCTGGAGGCTTTGATCACCGTTAATCATAGGGAGGTCCTTGATGTAGATGCTCTCTCTCTGTGCTTTCTTGGTCTGGTTCATAGTGATTGATCCAGAGTGTAGTACAGCATAGTACAGTGTAGGTAGTTGGTAGGTCGCTCCACACAAATTTCAGGCACCCCCAGCTGTTAAAATTTTGGATTGCTCTTTATTAGCAGTCCTGAAAAGGACTACATCAGGCACCCAATGAGCACCAAACCAATTACACACAGGACACACAAGGTTGTCAGATCCCGAACCGTAAGATGCACACATGGTGGGAGATCTACGTAAGCTGAACCCACGCAAGGATCGGGCCGGGTAAACACAAGACACGGGCAAACACACGCGCAACAATAGGGAAATGTAACCATTAACATCAAACAACAACAAGAAGGGCTAACGACAGCTGCACATGGGGCATGCTGGGACATGCACCCCGCCGGTGCTACAATATAATATATGATTTATGATTTTATGATATTTTATTAAGAGTTTTACAAATGGTAAAACATCTCAAATTAACAAAACCATATTATTTCTTCTGTGCTTTGATTATATCTACAGGAGCTGATGTTGCCTGACTCAAAAAACAATGTTTCCTAACCCATATTGTTACTGTTAAAATGTGACTTACAAATCTGAACTTTCAGATTTCATACATTTTTTAAAGTTTGCAAAGATCAGATGAAGGCTTTCTTAGAATTCATTAATGTCACACATGTATTTAGATACATATAGCAATTAAGCAATGTACCTGGTTTAATAAAATTATTAATATTAATATGTTACATGCCTGCCAAAGAGAAATGCAGATTTAACAGAGTAGTACTGCATTTATACAGGTTACATGCTTTTTAGCATTCTTGGATACAATGTATGTAACATTTCATAGGAATTTGGATTTAGAATATTAGAAACTAATAAAAAATCACTCACATCCAATTTGAACAAGCAAATAGATGAATAAGTAAATAATTGTAATAATAAGCAACAGGAGATACAAAAAATGGGAAATTACTATTTAAAAGTCAGGTTACCAACAAGCTGAAACATCTGAAATGACATATGGGAAGAAATGATTGTCGTCATAGGCTCTGTGCTACTGTATAAAAAAATAAAACATAACTGCTTTACGGGACTAGCACGCCATCCAGAGTGTGACCTATCCTTGTGCCCTGTGCTGCCTTGGATGGGCTCTAGGCCCCCCTGCAATTCTGACAAGGATAAGCAGTTCCAAGATGGATGGAGAGATATATGGAATAATCTAAGATGCTCCATATAAACACTAATAAGCAATTTAAATGTGGAAAATAAATTTCAAAATCTAATTAGAGGTTATCAGTTGTTTTTAAATTAGTTCAAGAAATTCCCATACCATTCCATGATCCGTTCATTGCATCACATAAACTCACTTCCAGTAATGAAACTAACCTGTTTTTTGAAGCTAATCTGAATTGAGCCCACTATATTATGTGATTCTGTGATATTCATTTGCTTTCATGCATGCAATGTTTTACAAGGTCATCCCATAGCCTATAATGCGGTACGTTATATGTGGTCCATTCCCCGTTACGATGTGACAAAGGCTTTGACCTGGATGATGTGTCCCTAGCAGCAGCATTGCTAAGGGATTGACGGAATTGGGACAGGGAGCTAGGCTGGGACAGCCAGATGCAGGATTGGAAATGGCTTGGCAAATTTTTACCAATACCTGTCTACTTGGATGATTATGGGACGTATTAATAGGTTTCCTTTCTATATACACAATTATTAATTTGATTTTCTTTGTTTTTTATCTTTATCGATTCATAGTCCTTTTTGTAACGTTTAGGTCCGAAACTACTGTACACTTAACCATTTATTGCACAATCCATTTACATGGCAATTGGCAGAATCAGGTTACTTGTATTTTTTGTGTATGTTTTAATGTCCATGTCTTCAAATATCATAATATTGTTTAGATCTTCATTCTGTTAATGTTTTTGTGAAGCATTAATAAGATCCATGAAATACTTTCTGACTTACCCTTCCCTTTGCTGCCACTAAGAGGTGTTGCTTCAATATTGGGGTGACCTGCCTCGAAATTTAATAAGTTACATTTTGGTACCTATGGAATGTCTCTGCAAAGTTTGAAAAAGATCCATCAAATACTTTTGGAGTTGTAGTCTTAACACTTTCAAGTGTCAAAACTAGCGTTTTTTTGAGCTATCACTATGTTGCGCTGCTTCAGTTTTGGGGTGACCTGTTTCTATAGTTGATCACCCACACAATAATTACTAGTTCATCACCCATACAAGATCTTTGCAAAGATTGAAAAAGATCCATCTAACAATTTGAGTTCACATCTTAAGCAAAGCATCTGCGATGGCAGTAGTAGATTAGTAGGCACTACTCCAGTGTCTGAAGAATAAAATATTTCCAATCTATTTTGGTAATGGAAAGAATGTAATGATTATAATGAAAATAAAGAAACATAGTCAAATACTAATATAATAATTTTCCTGTGAGGTAACACTACTACCCACTGAGCCACCGTGGCACAATTATCATGGTTTTTGTATCTCCTGTTACTTATTATAGTTATTTACTCATGCTTTCCTAAATTGCCGAACATGTCAGGCTTCAAATAAAACAATGATAAGCAGCAGAAGACACAAGCAAAAAAATGCTAATGACATTTTATCTACTCTTTGATATATGAAAAAAAAGGCGAATATTTTAATCAGTAGAATGATGATGAAATAAAGATGGTGTCCTTTGTCAAGCTGTCCCTGCGTGTCCTTATGCGCCATACACCTTTATTGCTGGCTCAGGGTTGCTCACCCTTCTCCGTGCACTGATGGATTTCATTACTGTACTCCATCTCTGGATCAGAGTTGGCTCCTCATGCCATTGTGAGAGGACACACCTTGATATAATCCTTTTAATTAAAGGAGCACCTCGCCTCCCAGCCCTTGTCCTACTTTGCCCTTTCCAAAGCGCGACAGCCTTTGTTCATGCTGCAGCCTCTCCCCTCGATTCACATCGGGCGCCGTCCACGTGTCATTTGAAAGGGAAACCTGAGCCTTTGTCTGCTGTCTTTGTGCGCCTGTAATCTCCAGCATGGTGATAAAGCGAGAGCAGAGCACAGGGCTGTAAGGGTCGCCCAATTGGGGTTAAATGCAGTCAGCTTCTCGAACATTCATTTCTGCAACAGTGACATCTCTACATAACTTATAGGTCAGGAAGTGCAGATAGTTTCATGTGACAGATTTGTGAGATTTACTGGTGTGGCATTATTCAGAGACAATCCAATCTTCCTGTCTATGTCAGCGTCTTAAAATTAAAAATGCACTTGCGAGTTTTCCATAATCATTAATCGAATATTTTACTCTTGCCTTTTGCCAGTCCCTGCTGGGCACTCAGCATCTAAAATGATAGTGTTTTAATTTCTTCATAGTGTGAGTGTGGTTTCCTCCCATATCCTGAAAGATAAGAAACTCCTGAAACAGTTCACTGACCTCCACCTATTCTCATGCACTATTAACTTTGCTTTTAAAGTCACTTTGGTTCCTGAGATCTTACATGGTATCTTTTTATTTATCACTTTTTGGATTTCTAGTTTATATACTGTCCCCCGAGCACAAGAGGTTATTCTAAACTTTTGCAGAATCCCTCCCACTTTAATCAACAGACAGCTACCCTGTCTGGGTACTAGAACTGATAAAAGGGTGGCAAATTGTAAATAGTGTGAGCAGAAAGGGCAAAGTATCTTCTTGACCCCATTGTTTCTCTGTGCTGAAAGTCAGATGGAAGGTTACATGCCAACAGAATTAAACATCGGGGGTGACAGTGATGGACATGTAGTGACGTGCCATTGGACGTCAGTGTCAGCCACAAATCAAAGTTCCAAAGTTGTCTCACTTTTTGCTGTAATCAGCCAAGAAGGCTATAGTTTCTTTTCTTCTTTTTTAAGTTAAAATTGGCTTCCTCTGAGTTATTTTTTAGAACTTTAGTTTTAGTGCAATTAGTGCCATCTTCTCTCTAATGGCTTTATATACAATCAATATTGAATTAATATTGTTTTACACTAATCCTTACCTAATCCTAAACTTAACCATAACTCCTGCAAAATACCCTAAAGCCTAACTGTATTATTTAGTATTTAAAATCCTATAAATGCAGTCAATACAGTAGTTTTTCTTAAAATGTAGGTGGCACAAGCGATTCATAGTAATATAACAATGACAGAGCAAGTGCACCAGCATACAAACTGTCAGATGTTGTAATGCAATTGTCTTGTGAAGCTGTTTAACTAAACACGTAATAAGCTCATTTAACTCCCCTCCTTTCCCAAGCATTACTGTGTTATCTCTTCTGTGCTCAAACATACACTCACACACCCCAGAAGCCAATCAGGGATACTCAGTGGCCTAATAGCATGTCTTCAGACTGCAGTAGAAAACTCTGTAATGTGGGGGTGATAATATCACTCTAGAGGCAGAATTTGAACTGCAGGCCTTGGAGGTGCCCAGCAGCAGTGTCACCAAAAAGACCCACTGCACTGCCATGGAACACGCTATATTTATTAAAATTCTGAGAGCCGCTACACCAAAGAGACATATGAATAGATTTAATATGGCAGGAGGTTATGGATTTCATAAGGTACTAATGGAAAACACCTAGTGTTAGTGATGCATCTCAAACCCCCAGTCATTCTCACATATGCATTCAATAAAAAATATAACAGAAAAAAACCTAAACCTAAAAGTGCATATAGAACATTTGTAACAATGGAGCCACAAACACAGGAATTTCTCAGAATGTGCAGCGCTTACTTCAGTGTCCAAGGTGGAGAAGCTCCAGACCGTTTTATTTGGTAGTACACCTGCCAGTCTAATTGGTCTAATCAAACAAAAAAGAAACTGAAGACTGGCAGCATATGACTGCCACTCTTAATGCAGTCAGCTCAACAAGCCAGACAATGATGGAAAGTTACTAAAAAAAGAAGGTGGATAAAATTAGTTGAACCTGCTTTGCTCTCCTCTAAATGGTTGGTAAAACGGGGTTAATAGCCAGTTAATAGTGGGTAACCACTGTCTCCTGTGAGTAGTATATGTGCATATTAATCAAATAAAAACTACAT
>JAODJU010000119.1:26842822-26856748 GCA_026776725.1 Gnathonemus echidnorhynchus | reverse complement strand
CCCCCCCCCCCCCCCCCCCAAAGTGTTTTTACTTTTCCCAAATAATTTATTGTTGCATATTTAGCATTTTTTTGTGATCAAAGATTTCAACTGAATTTCAAACACATAATGAAGAGGGGGCACATTTCATTGTGAAGTTGCCAGTTACAGCACTGACAGCGTTTCTGCAGCAGTATGTCTAAGGCTTACAATGTTCCAAAGGCTTTGGATCCAGAATGATTTCACATCAATATCAGCTGTGAACCAATGTTGTATAATTGTCATGAGGTAGCATGACTCAGGCATAAAGGCAGCCATGATCCATTGGCCATCACTACTCCCAACTCAAGATAATCGACAAGTTAACGAACTCGGCACATTCAGCTGAAGCGGTTACTAGACAATCCTTGTGAGACTCATAAGACCCATAGGAGATGTTTATGGTGTAATATATTAATGTATTATTAATATTATTTCGTATTTAAAACATATATAATTATATTACTGGCCACTGGTATCACTTTTTTATTATTCAATTCATTTTGTTTGGTGTTAGTTTCTAAGTTTTGGAATGACATTTACCTAATTCAGCTAAACCCATTTCCTCATTAGATTTTTGGCAAATCTATTTTCTAGCTATTTTGATAGGTTTGCAATTCTCAATTAATATCTTTTGGTATTTAATGAATAGATATTTTGTATGTGTGTTTAGGAGGCAGGGAGTTGGGTGGTGATTTGGTCCCTACCATTGTTGAAACCAAACCAATGGCTTTGAGTGGTATCCCGATATATTGCTAAAAATAAATAAATGTCTTCAAACAACTGTCTAGTATATCTGTGGTGGATATTCATGGTGGATTAAATAGAAATGAATGATACATCAAAAATTATATTCAGTAGCTCTGTGGATGCACTTCAGATTATTATGATCCAAACTGATATACCAGTTACTAAATATGGATGGATGGTGAAAAAAGACCATTGAAAATTAAAAAGGAAAGATTAAAAATTAGTCATTTGAAATAACCAGGAGCAACAGCATAACCATAAAACATAAACAAGTATCAATTTCAGACACGGCAGAGTCTCAGGTTATATGACAATGAATAGCAGTTGATTTTGGGCTACATCAAGATACTGAGATACTGTGACTGGTCCTTAACCAGGAATATTCACAGGAAAAAAATGCTCTCCAGATTCATTAAGTCAAGGTCTACACTTCAGTGATTCATGAAAAGGTACTTTTCAAGTGAAGCTGGGTACCGGCATACAAAGGGAGTGCTGACATTAAGTATATATTGAGTCATTTTTGTTTCATTGTTACTTGTTTGAAATGCATATTTAAAGATGGGAATTTCATACTGCTGCACAGAAGTAAATTTCCTAGAAGTACCTGAGTAGAGAAAGACTACATTGACTTTTTAAGTATTCTAATAAATAGCAGCAGTAAAGCTCATTACGATCAAGTAATGAAAATAAAATAAAAAATAGCATGCATCATTGGCGAATTAGAATGGAACACCATGATCAGAAGTAATGCAAAGTGGATAAGAGGTATCACATATGATATGACACATTATGAGACCTCTCTTGTGTATAAACAACAACAATAATAATTATTATTATTACATTTAATTAATGTTTACATGGATTAATATTTTATTTGGCAGGAGATAATATCTTAGTTATTTATATAAATTGTTTGGAAGATGGATTAAATTGCAATTTCCCTTTCTCTTCATACTGTCTTTTATAAGATACATTGCATTTTTTTACTTTATTTACAAACCCGTTTCCAAAAATGTTGGGGCACTGTGTAAAACGTAAATAAAAACAGAATGCAATGATTTTCAAATCTCATAAACCCATATTTAATTGAAAATGAAACAAAACAAAATATCAAATGTTGAAACTGAGAAATTTGTTTTATGACAAATATATGCTCAATCTGAATTTGATGGCAGCAACACATTTAAAAAAAAATTGGGACAGGGGCATGTTTACCACTCTGTTGCATCACCTCTTCTTTTAGTAACACTTTGTACATGTTTAGGAACTGAGGAGACCAGTTGCTGGAATTTTTAAAGTGAAATTTTGTCCAATTCTAGTCTGATATAGGATTTCAACTGCTTAACAGTTCACAGTCTCCTTTGTCATATTTTTTGTTTCACAATGCGGCAAATGTTTTCAATGAGTGACAGGTGTGGACTACAGAGTGGTTAGTCTAGCTTCTACTACGGAGCCATGCTATTCCGGTTTGGCATTGTCGTGCTGAAATATACAAGGCCTTCTCTGAAGAAGACATTGTCTGGATGCCAGCATATGTTTCTCCAAAACCTGTATATATCGTTCAGCATTAATGGTCCCTTCCCAGATGTGCAAGCTACCCAAGCAATGGGCACTAATGCATCCCCACACCATCACGGATGCTGGCTTTTGAACTGTCCGCTGATAACAAGCTGGATGGTCCCTCTCCTCTTTATCCCAGAGGACGCAGCATCCATGATTTCCAAAAAGAATCTTAAATTTAGATTCGTCAGACCACAGGAAAGTTTGCTTCAGTCCATCTTAAATAAGCTGGGGGGCAGTGAAGTCGGCGGCGTTTGTAGATCATGTTTAGATATACAGTTAACCTCCCTTATCCGGACCGCCAATATACGGGCACCTCCCTCTACCGGTCAGCTCTAGGCACGCGCACACGCGAGTTACTTTTACATAACCAGCAGCTGTTGTTACGATCCCCGGTCTAGGGTTGGGGCGTAACGGAGTGAAAGGGAAAGGGGACGTGGAGTAAGGGATGGACAGGGTGCAACGGACAAGGGAATACACGTGGACAAAGGGGTATTTTAAAAATATTTTTCAGTTTTATTGACACGTCACGGACACACAACAAATAAACCCGGTGCAAAAAGACTCAGGAGTAACTATTATCGAAAACAGTAAACAAAACCCAGCTTCCGAACGCAACCCAAAGCTAACTTACCTAAGTGCAAAGAAAACAAAAACACAACAACAAATTCTACACCTTACTCCCTATCTAAACAACAGCATACAACATAAGCTCGCAGAACAAAATGACAGCCATTCCCTATGCACACACACAGAGATCAAAGCGTCAAAGTCTGAGGGGCGCGCGAAGACGTTAACCAAAGCAAAACTCAGAAATCCAATGAACCAAACAAATCATACACAGTAATACCCATCAAAAAAGCAAACCAACAAAATAATAAGTGAGCAGATCTCCCTTGACATCTTGCGATCGGCTTTTCTCTTCGGAAGACGGAAGTGACGAATGCCGCATACAGAGAGATGTGGGCGGAGTCTGCACGTGGAGGCTGAGCGAACGTCGAATGGATGGCGAGCTAGAGGACGAGGCTGTGGGCGGAGTCTGCACGTGGAGGCGGAGCGAACGTCGAATGGACGGCGAGCTAGAGGACGAGGCTGTGGGCGCAGTCTGCACGTGGAGGCGGAGCGAACGTCGAATGGACGGCGAGCTAGACGACGAGGCTGTGGGCGCAGTCTGCACGTGGAGGCGGAGCGAACGTCGAATGGAGGGCGAGCTAGAGGACGAGGCTTCAAAAAGGAAGCGTAGTGTCACGTCCCTCCAAAAGAAGCTCGATATCATTACAGAGATGTGAAAAGGAAAATCACACAGAGGTGTTGCAGACCATTTTGGAGTGGCTAAGTCTATGGTAGGCGATATTTTGAAGAGTAAAGAAAAAAATCATCCAGCTCACTTGATACTGGTTAAAAACTGGATGACCACTGCAAGAATAAAACGGGATGATTCGCTAGCTCAGACTGAAATAACACTCTATTATAAACCTTGCACCTCATAAATATCATGTAGTTTGTATATGTACACATGTACATGTACGTCGTACTGTACTGTTCATGTATTTCTAAGTTACGGGTATCTCTTACTTACGGGCACCCCTCGGTCCCATGCATTCTGCCCGAATAAGGGAGGTTTGACTTGTAGTTTCTTTTTTGCATTGTAGAGATTTATCCAGGATTTTTTGATGCAGCAACGAACTGTGTTCACAGACAGTGGTTTTCAGAAATGTTCCTCAACCCATGCAGTGATATCCACCATAGAATTGTGTCTATTTCTAATGCAGTGCCGCCTGAGGACCTGAAGATTACCACTGTCCAATATTGCTTTTTAGCCTTGTCCCTTGTGTATAAAGATTCTTCTGGATTCTCTGAGTCTGTTAATGGTACAGTATTATGTACCGTAGATGATGAAATTACCAAATTCGTTGAAAAACATTCAATTATTGCAATATTCAATTGTTGCATTATTTGCCCATGCAGTCTTTCACAGAGTGGTGAACCTCTTCCCATCTTCATTGTACAGAGACTCTCTGGGAGGCTGTTTTTATACCCAATCATCTTACTGACCTGTTGCCAATTAACCTAATTAGTTGTGAGATATTCAACCAGGTGTTTTGTTACCGCTATCCCAACTTTTTAAAAATATGTTGCTGGCATCAAATTTTCAGTTTCAACATTTGATTTGTTGTCTTTGTTCTGTTTTCAGTTAAATATGGGTTTATATGATTTGCAAAGCATTGCATTCTGTTTGTATCTATATTTTACAAAGAGTCCCAACTTTTTTGGAAACGGGGTTATATATTGAGGGTCCATATAGGGTCTATATACAACTATACACAAGTTAAGTTAAGTAGTTTTGTTGTTCGCTAATATGAATGTCTGTGTTGTCACTCCCGTGCTCGCGTGCTGGCGTTCCGGGTCTCTGGAGTACTAGCTGAGGCTTTGTGCTTATATTCCATGCTTCCCCTTCTCATTTAGTTAAGTCTTGCTGCTTGTGTTTATAGTTTAACTCACCTCCTATCATTACCCTCATGTCATTCACCAGTGTTGCTGCCTACAGTACTTAGCCAGCATCTTCCCCTGTACTTGATACTCTTCCTGTTGGTGCCGCATGCTCTGCCATTCTCTCTACAGGCCCTGTCCTCCTTGCTGGCTCCGTCCCGTCCGAGCCTAACCCCTGCCCCTCAGCGTCTCCCCCGGCCTTGCTCCATCCGAGCCCAGCTCCTGTCTCTAGGCGTCTCCCTTAGATCCGTTCTGCCTGAGCCCAGCTCCTGCGCAGCTCCCCATTCCCACACTCCTACCTACTGTAGCTCCGACTCCAGGCTGCTGGCGTCGTTCCACACCCATGCTAGCTAAACAGCGTTCCATCACCGAGTGCAGGATTTTTCCTCTCGTCTTCATGTTGTTTCTTGCTGTTAAGGGCAAAGCCTGGTGTTTTTTTTTTTTTTTTTTCGTGCCATTGTTCTTATTAATGAACCTTAGTGATCTCGCATCTTCCCTGCCACCACCCACTGCTGTTACAATAGATACCTGCATGATGCCAGCAGTTTGAAAATGCATCACTGCAGCTGTGATCACATTCATATATACCTCCCAGAAAAAGTACCCGTTGCGCATATATGTGTGTCAGATGAGAGAATGCAGTTGTTAGCATTTATTTTTTCAAGAGACTAATTAAGACATAAAACAAATGCAGTCTTGGCCTATATGTGCTCTCGACAGCTCTTTTATGTCTTTTGTTCTATTACTTTGACAGAAGCTTCTGTATCAGCATGTTATATGTTCAATGGCTAATTACTATAATAATTGTAATTATACTACTGAACACATGTAAGAAAAAGGTCATTTGATGTTATTCTTGGTATTCTCTGAATTCAAACACTTGGATCTTAAGGGCCAGCATTTTTGTATTTTTGTCCATTCCCCCCTTGATATTCAACAACGGCCATGCAGAATGAGAAAAACAAATAACTATAATCCCGTCCTACATCTTGGACATTGTGAATGACGGTACTCAGGCAGGAATTATCCTATCAAGTGGCCTTCTTCTCCATTTTTGTGACACAGAAAGAAAAGGACATTTAATCATTGATCACGATTCCCAGCCTGTTTTGTGTCTTAATAAATAAAGGATTTTAACATATAAGCTGCAGGGAAACATGTCATGGTTTAGATACATATTATCTTATCAAAAGAGAAATAATGGAGTCCTATTTTGAGATGTAGCTCTGGCTGCCCTCCACATGAAGCCAGTGCTCCTTGTCTCGACTGTTAGCCCTGGTCTTGGACCCAAGTACTCAGCAAGTACACTCAGACAGGGACTATAAAGTGAATTCTAATGCTTTGACTTCTATTTGTAGGTATCAATACCTATGTGGTCTGGTAATTAGTTTACTTGACAACAGCATGACATGTCCAACAACTTAATATTTATGTGGTATTTGAGCTGTTGCAAATATTATCAATGTTTAATTTAAACATTCACTTATTTTACGTAATAATAAAAATATACAAGACACAAATACCACCATTGAATAGATGTTCAGTAAAGAATACTTGGGTGCATAAACAAACAGAAACACACAAATCCATCCCATCCATCCATTTTCCGTAACTACTTGTCCTATTCAGGGTCGGGGGGTCCAGAGCCCTTGCATGTGATCATACCCATATCTGTCTCTTTTTTCCAGGAAACCTGATACAGCTCTTTTACATAGGGAAATTATACATCAAATACATTCAGGTGTGCTCTGGGCCTACATTTTTTTATGAAGAGCTATCAGATTGCTGGATCTGTGCATTACACATGATTGCTTCCCCCCATCCACCCCCGGCATAGTGCTGATCACTGTATTTACACCAGGTGAGCCTTTCTACTTGAGAAAGGGATTTTCAACAGATTGCAGAATCAGAAGGCCAAACCAGAGAGGGTGGCATCCCTGGAAATGTCCTTACTTCTTGAACTCGCTGACATTCTCGCTTCTTTGTTCCAGCAATGGAAATTGCGCCCCGGGATAGAATACAGACAAAAAAAGTGTGAAAGAAACAGGTATGATACCACAAGGTAAATAAAATGTAACTGCAGTAAGAATTCCCGAATTTTCAACCATTTACTGTTCTCAAACACTATCACATCCTTATGTAGCAGTCATTTCCTTACACTCATGTCACTATCAAAACAATTGCATCCGCATGAGCAAAGCCTAACTGGTTTCCAGTAATAGTAACAGCTTCCTGTACAGTAAATATGCTGAGACTGCAAAGTCGTCGGATTTTAAGGAAAATGAATAGAGCGCAAGACATCTGCCAAGTTTACATCATTTGAAAGAGTCAAGAAAGAATTCTGAGTATCATTTTCTGCCTGTTTCCTGCTTGAAAAGCCTGGCAAACGATGTCAGCAGCGTCTGAAGCTTCCCTGAACAGTGTCACAGACACACGAGTTTGCTGGAGCGGTTCTACATCAGGAATTCTCAATTTTCAACACTCATTTTTTCAGTTACTGTTAATGTCGATTTCAGATGTGAGGCCACACATCTCGGGATTGCAACACTGTAACTTCTCCTGTTTCCAGCATTTATAATGTTACACACACTTAACACTCGTTACACGTTACACACAATGTAACATTTATAATGTTACACACACACATAAAAAATAAATTAAATAAATTATATTCACTGCAATGAAAAAAACTAAAAAGGCCAAAAGTTTTGCATTTTCTTATGGGCTAGGTAGGGGTTAGGGTTCTCATTGTTGGGATTAAATGAATGGATAATCCCCATATAGATATGAATACAAATGTGTGTTTATGTGTGGTCATGTTAAATAACATTAGTATTACATCACCCAAATTGCCCCAATGTGACCTGCTATTTTGACATTGTGGGGACATTATTTTCCGTCATCAGAAGGGGAACCTCAATTTTATAAAAACCTTTGACTGCGATAAAAAAGTAAAAATGCCAAAACATTTGAATTTCGTTTGGTTAAGGCAAATTGGAGAAATATATTTTTTGTCTTCTTTTTGTTAGACTACTGCATGCAGAAAGGGAAGGTCGATAATTCCGAACTATAATAATAAGTGATGGTCCCACTGAAGCCAATTTACACACATTTTGACAGGGAAGGCTCATGAAAGGTTGGTTTAATGGATATGTAATAGGAAGCCCAACAGTCTTGTAGATATGCATAAAGAAGACAGCATAACAGTGATAATGAGCTCACAAATAGATACCTGGGCACAGTACATCACTATACAGTATTTATTCATAGTATGTCACATCTAGAGAGGGTTCCACAGATATCTCATGGTATTTAAAACGGTTTGAAATCAAAACTATTATTCTCCTGTCAACTCTGACATGCACTTAACTGCTTACCGAACATTTTTACAAAGAAACAAACCCATTTATAGAGAGAGATATACTGCTGGTAGAATTTGGGTTAAGAACTTTGCCTGAGGGCGCTACACCCAGACCCCTCTTGGGACTTGGAACCAGCAACCGCCACACCATGTGCCAAACTTGGCCTGACTCTTAAAACAGAGAATCCCTGCTTCTTCATCATTTTAATAATGAAAGTTATTCAATTGGTATTATTCTTGGTTTATTATTTATTGTCATTGGAAATTAAGCCTATACATATTAAAAACTGAAAAATAAACAATCTTAATAGAATAATACATGGTATTTCAGTGGGTGACAGCATCACCTCATACCGCTGTCTGTGTAGAGCCTGTATGTCCTCCCAATGTCATACGTGTTTCCTTTTGTTACTCTCGCTGCCTCCCACAATCTTAAGACTGTCTGGAGAAGATGCAATTCACCAACACTGTGCCTTATACAGCCTGGGTAGGCTCTCTATGGTCCTGTAGTGGATAAGCAGTTGGAAAATGCATGAATAATTCATAGCTTAGAAATTTTTTTATAAATGTATCTGCACACATAATTTTTGGCTTTGTTCAATTAATTCAGAATAACCTAAAGAAACCATGGACCTAGCTTACCGTTTTAATTTTGCAGACTATTGGGAATGTTGTAAAAGTGCGATGCTAAAGAAAACTTTGGGACAGGCCGCAGATGGCAATCGTTTAACAGTCCAACGTTTTGCTTAGCCAGCTAGCAAGGACAACTTACAATTATTTGGAAAAAGGACTGCTAAACAAAAGCTTTAATTAAACCTCTGTATTTATATGTCAAGTGGAAATGGGATATCTGAATCTGATTTTCACATCCTACCCTTGGAGGCAAGTCATTAGGCCATATACATAACCATTCCAGCACATTAAAATCGCATTACACAACAACAATAATCATCAAGTTCAATTACACGTGGTAATAAATGTCTATGGGATCTTGAGTAAATCCATTAGTACAGCACCGGGTGTCCTGCGATGCTGCACATTTCCATCCAAAGGCTCGCTGAGGGCCAAAAGTTTGTGTGACTGGAACATCAGACCTCTGTGGGATTCACCCACAGAGTATGTGGGAAAAGCATTGATGATAGCAGGCAAAGCTGGGAGCAGCTAATGGTGCTCCAGGCTGGGCATTGACTAGTTTTGGGGAGATGCACCACTGCATATAATGAACTGAGGCGCACAGTTAATAATGAATAAAGATTATATTGCAGCACAATATGAAGGTGTACAGTGTCTCAACCACGATTGATAATATACCATTTTCTACGTGCTGTTTATGTCAAGGAGTTTGTATTGCCAGAACACTTACACAAAGTAATGAAACTGTGGGGTGACACTGATGTCTGACACTTCCAGAGCTGGGAGTTTGAGGACCCCCCCCCAAGCATGTGTATAGGTGTTTCTATTAGTGATTCGTATGTTCTTACAGATGCATCTTATCCATCTTACAGGAGTGTTTCTGTCTGTAAAGTGCCCAGTGTTTGCGGTTAGAGTGTGTCTTGCTATAGAGTTGCATCTCATCTAGGGTGTTTTCCTGCCTTTGCCCTATGATACCTGCGAGGGATGAATGGTTGTAATATGGATGGATGGATTTTAATACAAATGCATGTAAAAATGTTTGTTGCCTCCAGTTTTTATCTTAGTTAGGTGAATATTATATGCTAACATTTCCTAAGTAAGTGAAGGTAAAATCCACAAATAGTTTTTTTTTTAAATCAAATTCCAATTGTTTCCTCTCTGAAAGCTGTCTCCAAATTAAACTTAAAGTTCTTGGGTAAACACATTTTTGCTTTAAAACCTTGTCCCTCATATGCTACATTTCAGGCCTTTATGTTTTTCTCAAATTAGTGTGAGATCCATGTAGATCTGTCTTTATCTATTTTTCTTTGAAAAAATAAATAAATAACAGCAAGAACTGTAATTAACTGTTATCAGGGATTGATTAAAAACAGCTTAGCATTGACCAATTTAATTATGGAGTCCCTTTAAAGTTGGATTCCAGTCCTGTCAATACTCAGAGTTTATTTCACTGGACAAATCAATACTTGACAAACTGAAAGCCTTTCTTCTTACTTAGTTCCCCCTTGCTCTTCTTCATCGTGTGGTCACTTTTTGACTTTTGACACTCGCCCTTGAATTCAACCCTTAGTTTGTACCCTACACTCTCTGTTTCAAAGCAATGGTCCTTGACATTTGCAGATCTTACCAGGCCATATTATGGGTGGCATGCTGACTCCATGGACAGAACTGCAGCTTCTCACCTCAAGTTTGGTTCATCTCCCTGACTCTGACTCTCCTGACTCTGTGTTTAACACTTACACTGCCTGGCCAAAAAAAAAAGTCTCAGTTTAATATTTTGTTGGGCCGCCTTTAACTTTGATTGTGGTGCACATTCGTTAATACATTGTTTCCATGTGCTTATGCACTTTTCTTCATCCAGATTTGCATTAATTTCTCGCTGAGATCTTGTATTGATGATAGGTGAGTTGAATCACTCTCTGACGTCTTCTTAAGCGCATCTCAAAGACTTTCAGTGGGGTTAAGGTCAAGCCTCTGTGCTGCCCAATTCACATGTGAAAATGATTCTTCATGCTCCCTGAACCACTCTTTGACAATTCGAGCCCCATGAATCTTGGCATTATCGTCCTGGAATATGCCCGTGCCTTTAGGTAACAAAAAATCCATTGATGGGATAACCTGGCCATTCAGTAGATTCAGGTATTCAGCTTAGACTTCACCTTATTGCTGCATAACGTTGCTAAGCTTTAATAAAGATGCTATCATTGGCTTTTAAGTACCTGCTGATTTAAATTCAAGCATTTTTTTTTGGCCAGGCAGTGTATTATAATTATCTATTCATATAATGTTTGTTATTAATGTATATTAAAGCTCTTAAGGTATGTTAGGATGTTATGATATATTTACATGCTTCTTATGAATGTTCTATGAATGCATTATGAAGGTGCACTGAATGTTCTATGAATGCATTATAAAGGTATTATGAAGGTGCAGTAAATGTAACTGTATGGACTTGCCATGTTATGAGAGCTTTTCTCCACATACTCCAATTTCAGCTAGTGGTTCAGCTCCCTGGACCACCAGAATGGCTACTGGTAGGTCAAACTGGATCTGGAAGCCCTCCCAAAGGCCACGTTCACCATCAGTCACAGGCTGTGGAACTTCCAATCAATGCCATGTGGCCTGCCCACCATCGAGAGGCTCAGGAAGTGCGTCCTAGCCCATGTCCCCCAGATCCATTGCGTTGTCTACCTCAAAGATCTGCTGGTACAAGCCACTGACTTTGCACTACTACTGAATTCCAAAACTGTGTTCTCCACAATCTGGTGGGCAGGTTTGCGGTTCAGCCCCCAAAAGTGCTCTCTCCTCCAGCACAAACCATACTTCCTGAGTCACATCATCAACAGGGAAGGCGTGGCCACTGAATCGGACAAGATGGTGCTGGTGTGGAGCTGGCTAACTCCACCTACAGTGGCAGAGCTGCGCAGCTTCACCGCTACACGATACTACAGTGGCAGAGCTGCGCAGCTTCATCGCTACACGTTACTACAGTGGCGAAGCTCCTTGAGGAGTTCTTCTGCCAGTTTGGGGAGCCCGAGGAGGTGCACAGTGACCAGGGGAGAAACTTCAAGGCACAGGAGTTCAGCGAGGTCTGCTGGTGACTCACGAAGACCTGCATCACCCCCTTTCACCCTTAGAGAAATGGGCCCTAATGTTCCCCACAATGTAATAAAAGCCTGTAATTTCACGTTGCGGGGACTTTTTTTCGGGCCCCCACAAAGATCTGTGAATGCAATCAAAAAACTAAACATGCCAAAAGTCTTGTATTTTGTTTTGTTACTTATGGTTAAGGTTAGGGCTAGGTAGGGGTTATGGTCGGTCATCTTTGGATTAGAGTTTTCCAGATAGAAATGAATAGAGAGTCCCCACAAAGATATAATTACAAACCTTTGTGTGTGTGTGTGTGTGTGTGTGTGTGTTGTTAGTGCATGGTATGAACACCATCTTTTGGTCAATTGCTTCATCATTTGTTGACATCATGGCCAATCTGTACCCCACAATATTCAATGACAAAAATCTGTATAATAACTAGGATGTGCAGGAACACTAAAGTAAATAATTTCAACAGTTTATATTCTAGGTTGTTATATTTTATTTCTTTATCTTTTTGTCTTTAAACTTGGAGTGATAAAGAATGTATCTTTCAGGGGTTTCAAATGCAGTTCTCTTCATTGCAGGTAATAATAATAATAATCGTGGTCATGTCACATTCTTCAACTTCTGGCCTATTCCTCACTGCTCCTGGCAAAATGGGAAATTGACTTGAAATAATATTGGGGCTAGAATAGCACATGGAAATGAGAGCATGGAGTCCAGGGTAAAGAGCTGCCCGTAACTCATATATCAGGCAGCTTAAAATCACATATATATGATGAATATATACATTTATACATTTTTTTTGTCTAAATAAAGTCTTGTATCTTCTATTTGAAGGTCATGAAAAGTCCAGATAGTATAAAACCACAGTATTCTATCTAAAAAAATGCAAGGTATCATACTACTCTGGATAATACTATTGCCACCTTTGTGTTTTCAGTATATAATGCAATCTTCAGAAGTAATTGTAAAATTTTTTGTCGTTATAACTGGATGGATTAAAAATAAACATTATGGACAAAAAACAGACATTATGTTTTAATATATATGTTTCTTTCACTGCAGAAAAATAAAATATAACCCAAACAGTTAAAAAGGAAGCATTCTCTATATTTGGCAATTCTGATGATGTCCCAGCATTTCTTGATGCTAAAGCAAAACCTTTAGTCAAATGTAGATCAGGATACATTGCTGGGCAATTTAACACAGTCCAGTGTTTCCTGATTAGTCATTCTTTTGTGTTTTGGGTCATTGTCCTGCTTGACATATAATCTTCAGTTCATACATACTTTACTGTTAATGTTTAGTACCTTTTTCTCTAAAACAACTTGATAATTAAAATTTCATTTCTTTATACAGTAAAGGCCTCCCGTACAAGAGATAAAAAATAGCCCCACAACATTACGTGCCACTAGAGTTAAGTGTTAAGCCTAATTTTATTGCTGTTTATTAAGATCTGGTTTGGCAGTGAGCTCTGTGTTGGGTCAATCAGGCCACAGAGCTTTATTTTCCAGAATTTTGGTTTATTATGCTTTTTCAGGGAAATGTTTATACCATTTCCATATAGTTATTCCTTTTACAGAAGATATTGTACAACATAGGGAACCCAGTAACTTTAACCAATACCTAGTTAAATTACTGGAATACCTTTCCTGGATGTATTTATATTTCTATAAGTAGTTCTGTTAACATCTCCAATATCATAATAATATTTCATAATTCTTAAGAAACTCATGGAAACACTTGTAACACAAACAGGATAACAAACTCCACACGTGTACACACATGTAGGGCAGGATTTAAGGCCCCAGCCCGGGAAATGTATAACAGTGCCACCCACTGAGTCTCCATGCCACCTTTAGTATACAGTGCCACCCACTGAGTCTCCATGCCACCTTTAGCGTACAGTGCCACCCACCGAGCCTCCATGCCACCTTTAGCGTACAGTGCCACCCACCGAGCCTCCATGCCACCTATAGTATACAGTGCCACCCACTGAGCCTCCATGCCACCTTTAG
>JAODJU010000119.1:26829134-26841975 GCA_026776725.1 Gnathonemus echidnorhynchus | reverse complement strand
CCCCCACCCGCCTTTGCAGCTACAACAGCTGCCCCTCTTCTGGGAAGGCTTTCCACAAGTTTATGGAATGTCTGTGGGGATGTTTGCCAAGTCATCCAGAAGAGCATTTGGGAGGTCAAGCACTGATGTGGGCATTAGGGTCTGCTTCTCAATCTCCTTTCTAGTGAATGTCAAAGGTGTTTGATGGGGTTGAGGTCAGGGATTTTGGTGGGCCAGTCAATTTTTCCACATCACATTTACCCAACCATGTCTTTATGGATCTCACTTTGTACACTGGGGCACAGTCATGCTGGAACAGAAAAGGGCCTTCCCAAACTATTCCCACAAAGTTGGAAGCAAAGAATTGTCCAAAATGTTTTGGTATGCTGAAGCATTAAGAGTTCCCTTCATTGGACCTAAGGGGCCTAGCTCAACCCCTGAAAAACAACCACATACCATTATCCCCCCTTCAACAAACTTTACAAATTGCACAATACAGTCAGACAGGTAACATTGTCCTGGCATTGACCAAACTCAGATTGGTGCATCAGACTTCCAGACAGAGTCTGTCACTCCACAGAACACATTTCCACTGCTCCAGAGTCCAGTGGTGGTGTGCTTTACACCACTCTATCTGACGCTTGGCATCTCGCTTGCTGATGTGAGGCGTCCATTCAGCTGCTCGGCCATGGAAGCCCATTCCATGAAGCTCCCAGTGCACAGTTTTTGCACTGGGGTTTATGCCAGAGGAAGCTTGGAACTCTGCAGTTATTGAGTCAACAGAGCATTGGCCACTTTTACGCACTATGCACCTCAGCACTCACGACCCGCTCTGTTACTTTGCGTGGTCTGCTAATTCATGGCTGAGTTTCTGTTGTTCCTAAACTTTGCAATGATATCATTTACAGTTCACCATGGAATATTTAGCAGGGAAGACATTTCATAAACTGACTTATTGAAAGGCTATGAGAGTACCACACTTGAATTCACTGCGCTCTTCAAAACACCCCATTCATTCTCAAATTTTTGAGCCTATCTGCATGGCTAGCTTCTTGATATTATAAACGTATGGCAATGGGTCTGAATAGAACACCTGAATTCAGTGATTAAAAGGTGTGTCCCCTTTTGTCAATATATTGTGTGTGTTTGTGTATACACACACATACACACAGACACACACACTTTATTAAGTACAACTATTCACCTGCTCGTTGAAGCAAATATCTGATCAGCTTTTCATATATCAGCATATCAACCATCGTAAAGAGGACAAAGGCGTTTTAAGCAACTTTGAATGTGGTATGGTTTTTAGTGCCAGACGAGCTGGGATGAGTTTTTGAAAAACTGCTGATCTGGAATTTTCACGCGCAACCATCTCTGTGGTTTACAGGGAATGTCCCCCCAAAATTGTCTTTTTATTGGCAGAGGTCAGAGAAGAATGTCCAGAATGGTTCCAGCTGATAGAAAGGCAATGGTAACTGAAATAACCTTTTCCTACAACCAATTAACGTATGCAGAACACCATCTCTGAACGCACAACAAATGTAACCTTGAGGAAATGGGCTACAGCTGCAGGAGACCACATTGGGTGCCACTCCTGTCCGTTAAGAATAGGAAACTGAGGCTACAGTGAGAACCTGCTCACCAAGATTGGACAATGGGAGATTGCAAAAAACGTTACCTGCTAAGCACAATATGATAGCATGGGTCCATTCTTCCTTCTATCATAAATTCTACCTGGTGGTGGTGTAACAGTGTGGGGGATATTTTCTTAGCACATTTTGGGCCCCTTTGGACCAATTAAACATTTTAAAATGACGCAACGTACCTTAGTATTGTTGCTGACCATATCCATCCCTTTATGAGCACAATTTGCCCAGCTTCTAAAGGCTACTTCCAGCAGTGTAAGGCCATGTAACAAAGCTCATATAATCTCAGACTGGTTTCTTGAAAATGGGAGTGAATTTACTGTATTTAAATGGCCTCCGCAGTCATCAGATCTCAATCCAATAAAGCACTTGTGGGATGTGGTGGAATGGAAGATTTCCATCATGAAGATGCAGCCGACAAATCTGCAGCAACTGTGTAATGCTATACTGTCAACATGGATGAAAGTCTCCCTAGGAATGTTTTAAGCATCTTGTTGAATCAAAGTCATGAAGAATTAAAGCAGTTCTGAAGGCAAGGGCCTGAACGATCAGGCACTGGGACAGTTCCTTACAACAGATTATCAGACTACTGAACTCCAGTCAATGAACCATTCTGCTATCCATATCAATCATCCAAATTCATAAGCCCAGTCCCTGTTTTCGGCATACAGTGGTGCCTGCGGTTCATGAACACAATCCGTTCAAGGAAACTGGTCGTGAACCAATTTGTATGCGAACCAAGGTAATTTTAACATAAGAAAGCATTGAAATTAGATTAACTCATTCACAAGCCTACCAAATAATAATTTTTGTTCATTAATTTTCTGGTTTATATAGTAAAAACTTTAAAGAGAAACACAATATAGTGTGGCGACGGGCGGACCAAGGCATCGAGGGAGCAGAGAGAGACATGGAGACTTGCTTGCTGGGGAAATCATGCTCTTTATTAACAGTCCTTAACACTTGTATTGTTGTTGTCGTTAATGTTAATGGTTACATTTCCCTATTGCCACGCGTGTGTTTGCCCGTGTCTTGTGTTTACCCGGTCCGATCCTCGCGTGTATTTAGCGTGTGTAAATCTTCCACTGTTTGTGCATCTTGCAGTTTGGCGTCTGACAACCTTGTGTTTCCCATTAGTGTATTTCGGTTCGGTGTTTGTTGGTTGCCGGTTGTGGTCCTTCTATTTACAATTGCACGTGGGCCATGCTGGGACATGCACCCTGCCAGTGCTACACTAGTATAAAAAAAGGAATCTGGTTGAGGAATCTGTTCGACCACAGCGTTCGTATACCGCAGGCACCATTGTACTACCAAGGTGTGCCTAATAAAGTGGCCAGTGAGAGTATATTATCATTCAAATTAATGCACAATTTTTTCCATAAATCTCCATCCTTGAAATCAGGATGTCTCTGCTCCTGAAATAGTATACCAAAAAATGAAAAAGAATTCCCATGTAGTAAAATCCTGGCTGGAAAATTACAGAATTTTGGCAGTGAGTAACTTTCTTAATGATATCAAAATATTTGCGTTTTGACATTTGAATCTGTATGTTTCAAGCCATGAGTGGCCAGATGTCAAGCTTTAACAGTTTAATTATTAATCAAAGCATATTCAGAGTAGGACTCAATCATATCATATTAGCTAAGCATAATAATTCTTACCGAAGATTGGGAGTAATCATTAAAAATGACACCCATTCATACAATACATACTACTAATAATAATTAGTTTGGAATATTGTTGCCTAGTTACTATTGTCTTGCAATTGTGCAATGTGACATATCTAATCACAAGTCACATCTACATCTAAAATTGTGAGGGCTGTTTCATCCTGCTCCTTCCTGGGCTGACAATTTTTTCCATCGTTTGATAGACAACTCAAAGAGGACACACAAAACATAGTTCAAAACCTGTAGCTTTTGTTAGCTATGTGACTATGACAGCTACACAATTGAATTTGAACTAATAACTTTGTATATGAGTAGTGCAAGAAAACTTAGCCAACATTTGCTTTCCTTGGGTATGAACACCTGCTGACTCAGCAGCAAGTGTGACTTGGAGTTTAGAGAAATCACTCTGCTGACTCTCAGAGAACATGCTTGCCTCTGTTTTTAATAAGCTATATTTAATGGCTTCACTTCACTGTTGTTCTTTGTTTTTCATGACTTCAGAGGTCAGGTTAGATCATTTATGAAAAGGGAAGAGAGAAAAGTAGTTCACATGGGACCAGAGATCTTATTAAAAGAAACAAATTTTTATGTGTGTGTGTGTGTGTATGTATGTATGTATGTATATATATATGTGTGTGTGTGTGTGTTTGGATATTTGTATGTGTTCGTGTTTAATTAGCAATGTTGCTTTTTTATGGAGGTGTGGGATTTTGTGAATACCTTGAGCTCATCTGTTTGAGTCAACCATGGTAGATTCATTAAACAAAAAATAGAAAGGGGATTGTTCTCAAATATGTATTTGCTTAAATTATATATATATTTGTGTGTGTGTGCGTGCATGTGTGTGTGTGTAAAATACAATTCTTCATTGTAAAAAATCAGCATTAAGGGTCCTCTTAGAGGGATATCTAAAGGGGGGATATATGTCTTCCTTGGAGGTGTCTGGCTTTTATGCTGAGATGGCTGTTGTGGGGAAATTAATCCATGTGGGATATTAACTCAGTGTCTTTTTACATTTTCAACAGAAATTTGTTTCGTAATCACCCGGTCACCACTGGCATATTCACAAATCATATGCAAATCCTGCGTTCTGAATCAAAAGATGCTACTTCAGTGTGATTGCTGCCTAATCTTGCTCTAATACAATACAAACAATGTTAACAGAACAATGCCAAAACACAGTGTCTTGATGTCATCAGTCTCTTTTGTAAGATATCATTTTTTCATGCATAAAAGGCTTAAAAGACAGTTGTTGTCAGATTTGTGCCAGATGAGTTGCTGATAAAGGAGATTACATTTGTTTAGATGGATTTACAGATAGATAAATATGAAGATATGTTACATAACCATTGTCTGCAGAATTTCAATATGTTCATCCAGAAATAAAGAAAAACATATTTGTAATATGTCTTTGCAGACATTCAGGAACTACACTGAACATTAAGTGCAGGGGATTCCTGTGTGGGAGGTAAATGCCTGAAGCTGTGCTCTCGATTTCATTATTTGTTTTAATCCTTCAAATCTTTGTTTTCTTATTTTACTCTTGTGTTACCAAGAGAATTACCTAGCAAGGTTGTAATCGTTAACGAATACCGACACAAAGTAATTAAAAAAAATGCATTTCACTAATCAAAATTAAAATGAAAGTAAAAGACTAAGACATAAAAACTGAAATTAAAACAACAAACACTGTAATTAACTGAATTTAAAATTTGTAGTTACTAATTTTAACCTTATTTTTGAGTTTAAAATCCTGCCTATGGGCTATTATTGTCCTCCCAGTTGTTAGTCCTCTAAGTGATTGAAGGTGAACATAGTATATGATAAGCATCTCAAAAAGACAACATTGCATATTCCCTTGCAAGACTGAAATGGTATTAGATTAGGGATGAAAATCACAACACCTTAGAGATGCACAATACATCAGTTAAAATATCGATATTGGACGATTTTCAATAAAAATCAAGATTTCAGCAGCACTAAAGACATAACTACTACAGTAATGGAGTGGATTGTGTTGGATGATCCAATTTCATAGTGGAGGGTGAGGTGTTGAAGGATTCTTGAGGGAACTAGGATGGGGGTGTTTAGCATGTATTCAGGGGCCTGGAGGAAACTGGTTACCTGCACTTCCACCACCACCTGTCATTGTGCCTGTCTAATGAACCACAGCTATATGATGATGATATAGGGACCGGCAGCAAAGGGGGTCAGTTTGTTGCCCTAACCTGACAACTAGCTGATGACACATAGCTGTTGCTCAATTCAGAGGTGGATGAAAAGATGCAGACTTTCCTCATCAACATCAGAGCCACTGGATCTAGTCAGAGAGAGGAGGAGGTGTTGGGGGTCCCCACCATGGGAAGAGCTTTAAAGACTGTAGGTGTCTCTGGGATTCCAGGACTCTTAGAAGAAAGAAACAGTCTCACACTAGTGTAGTTCTGTGTTGCTGTATTTTATTGATCACACCCCATTGCCCTGTAAACCTGTTAGGCTGACACCTAATGGGTAAACTGGGTACCATCTTTGAAGTAGGCAATGGAAGAGCTCCTGTGACGTCTGATTCTTTACAACTGATGTGCCTCACTGAGCCCCAGTTTGTTGCCTGGCGGCAGTATATGAATGACTGAATGAATGAAAGTTACATTTATATAATGCTTTTCAAGACACCCAAAGTGCTTTACTAAAGCAATGATTCCCAGACCAGCCTAAATGGTACGAAGGTGGGTCCATACCCCATGTGTCTTATGGAAAGAAAGAAGAGATACACTGGAAGGATCTGGAACCATGCGTGTTGGAGTGTGAGAACAGAACAGATTGCATATGGGTGGAACAAAGCAGGTGGGTTTACGTCAGATGGGCAAGTGCATGGATGGTAAGTTAGACAAGTTGTAGAAGAGAAATGAAAATTGCACACAGTAATTGTTAAGTATATAGGGAAAGAGACAAGTTTCCTCCCTGGTTGAGTGACATACCTGATTGTCTGTCGGCAAAGCGGAAGAATGAACTTTTGGAGGACAGTGTCAGCAGAGTCCCTGGTCATTCATCCCGAGTCTGATTTCCACCCACATAGGGCTCGGTATCCTTTATACAAGGAGGATGAGGAGGGAATAAAATAGGTACATACAGGATTTGTGAAGAAGGAGGCTACAAAAGAAATCACATACAGTACTCCCTTGCCAATTCTCCCATATTACCAGTGAAAAAGGCAAACGTGATGTGGTAATTTATACAGGGGGTCAATGCAGCCATACATCCACGGTATCATGCTCACTCCGGTGACCATACTGTCCTCGATGCTAGCAAAGGCCAAGTGGTTCTCTGTGATTGATTTGATTTCTCTCCATACCCGTGCATCCTGATTCTCAGTACTGGTTTGCCTTTAGTTTCAGGGTAAGGAAATGGACCTAGACTGTGATGCCACAGGGCTACAATGAAGCACCCAGTGTCTACAGTCAGGCAAATGCAAGAAACTTAGAGGGTTTTTGTGCTCCTTCTGGCAGTGTACTTGTCCATTGTCTTGATGACCTGTTGTGTTCTGATACTCAGGAGGCCTGTAAGGAGGATACCAGAGCTCTGTTACTCTTTTTGGCAGCCAATGGGCATCATACTAGCAAATAAAACCTGCAGCTGGTGTCCCAGAGTGTTAATTTCCTGGGACATATTCTGACCAATGAAGGAAGGTCAATAGGACCAGAGAGAATAGCCCGTATACAAGCTATGCCAAAATTTGACACAAAGAGATGATTGGGGATGATTCGTTACTGTAGGCCTTGGCTACAAGACTCCACACAGAGATCTTAAGCCTTAGTGGATATGACTGTGGGGTTACGGTTGACTGATAGTGTGATGTGGACTGAAGAGGGGGAGAAAGCTTTGACAGATCTGAAGTAGGTACTGATGACTGCACCTGCTTTGGGAATTCCAGACTATCAGAAACCCTTTATGTAGTATGGAGGCTTCTTGACTAGTTTTGGGAAGGCCATCCAACATCCCTGCCATAACAGGTTGCAATAGTTAAGTACCTGGCTCACACTAAATAGTCTGATGTTAGCAAAGGTAATGTGTTAGGAAGTGTAATGATTTGCCCTCCAGTAGGTACTGTAAAGAGCCTTGCCTGAGATCCCAGTGCATTTTCTTGTGAATCTGTGTTTTTTATGACTACTGCTGTGTTACTGCAGGCTGAGACTGATTCGGTTTTGATTCAAGCATGAATGACAGATGGAGAACTGAAAAGTTGGAAGAGGAACAGGGCCATACAAGGTTTGGATGGAGTGTGGATACACTCCAGTACTAGCCGTCCTTACCTCGCTAGGTCTGCATATTCAGGGATAGCCAAGGCCATCCTTGGGCTGGAACATATCTCTAAGGATGGGAAGGTGTCTGCAGTGGTTCAGGTATGGCATGTCCCAGGTTTGCAGCCTTGGCCACTCAGTACTGGCAAAAGTTTGTTGTGTACATAAGACGCAACTTAGGGAAGGGTGTCCAGACAAATCCCTTTATCATCCCTCTCTACCTGATGCTATTTTTGACCATCTGCTAATGGACTTCATTGGGGTCAGCCATATCAAGGCTATAAATATTGTCTTGAAATTGTTGACTGTCATGCATATGTCATGCATAAGTGTGGCTAAATGTCTACTCTGAGAAATTATCCCTAGATGGGTTATTCCTGTCATTTGTGGCTTCTGTATAGGAACAATTGTCCCACTGGTTGCAGATTGATTTGAAACAATTTTGTGCTTACCACCCTTCATGTGCAGGCATGGTTGAACGAGTGAATCAGATTGTGAAATTGAAATTGGCAAAAAGAGGAGAAACTACCGGGCTGTCCTGGCCTTATGCCCTTCCTCTCGCCTTGATGTATATGACAGTCTGCACTCATTGACACATGAGTGTGGATCCTTTCAAAGTGGTAAGCAGATGCCCCATGCAACTTCTACCCCACAATGTACAGGTTGTATTGGAGACTGTCGATGGAGATTTGTGGACTTATCATACAAGACTGCACAAAACACTGGGAGATGTCTGGGAGCTAATTCAAGCCAACTGGAGGCCTCCCCCAGAGGGACACAAAGTCCCCAGAACTGCTCTGCAGCCAGGAGATTGGGTATTGGTGAGTAATCTATAGAGAAAAAGATAGAACAGGCCTCGGTGGTGGGACCCAACCAAATCCTGAAATGCCAGGGCACAAGGGATACACAAGGATCAGGTGTGGAGCCCTGATTCGAAGGTTAGGGCCCAAAACAAGTAACATTCACATCGAGGACAACAGCAAGGGGAAGGTCTGGTTGAGAGGGTATGGCATTATACTTCATGTGGGTCATTGGGGTTACACTTATTTGACCCAATTTGGAATTGTACGTGCTGTTTGGCTCGTTTAATTCCCCCTATGTGTGTAGTCCCTTGGAATCATAAGTCCCTTACTATGAGGGCTTGCCAATCAGACATATGTGACTGTTAAGGTAATGCAAGATGAGACTGCAGTAATTAAACAGGTCGCCTTACAAAATTGCATGGCCCTAGATCTACTGTAGGCCAAGAAGGGTGGAGTTTGTATGGTGGTTGGAAAGGAGTGTTGTACATCCATCCTACATGCCTCCCAGCTTTTTCCAAGCCATAGAGGTTGTGGTGCATAATCAGATTAATGAAATACAAAAAGAACAAGGGCTATTTAGCTTTAGCTGGGATTGTTGGTTTTGTTCTTTAATTCCAAGGGTGAATGGTTTCTTTATACCTTTGATCTTTGGAGCTGTAATGTTGCTAGTTGCTTTGCTACTAATCCTATTTGTCTTCAAGTACTGTACTGTCAGGCTCACCCCCCAGGCATAGAAAATGATGTTTTTTATGCCAGGTGTTGTCCACTGTGCCTAACCCTCTACTCCACCAATGGTGGTGGTCAATAATGTGCTCAACGAGCGACCTTCACTTTCCACCCATCATGAGATGCAGGACAAGATTTGGGGAGAAGCAGATTACCATTACCCAGAGTATGACTTGGACTTAGAGGGCTCTGGAAAGGACTCAAATATTCTGTGAACGGCGCATTCTCCATGTTCAAAATGGGGGAATGTGGAAGGATTCTTCAGGGAGTTAGGGTAATCTGGGTAGGTGGTTAGTGGGATTGGGTCTGTCATGATGAGTACATCTGTTGGATGATATATTGTCCCAGAAATAACAGGAAAAAATTATATTACTGTCCCCTGCTGGACAAACTAGGGAAATTGCTTTATATATATATACATATATATATATATATATATATATATATATATATATATATACACATATACACATACACATGCACCAGTCATGTTAATCATTCATGTGTCACCAATGTTGAGTCTTAGTGTATTTGGTGACTAAGGAGATTAATGGAGTTTCAAGGATGGTGTGGTCATTGTGTGGGGTGGTGCAAGGTCTCAGGGTGTTGAGATGGCTGGAACTCTAAAATGTGTTGTGCAAAGTGAACGATGCAAAAATAGTCATACACGAGCAATCAAACCAAAGGCAAAGCGAATGAAGAGCGATCTAGCAGGCGAGAAGCGAGCAGCGGGCAGACGAAGTGACGAAGCTGCAGCCTCTTCTGTCAACAAACCGGCAACTGCTCCGAAGACGAGGGAGGCGGGGCCAGGTCCAGAAGGCGGAGTTGAAGGAGCGGCTGACAAATGGGCGAGTGGGCAGGATGTCCGAAGAACCTGTAGGGCATCCTCCTGAACTTACGGCACGTAACACTTACGGCACGTACCCGAAACTTACGGCACGTATCTCCCTTACAGCACATACTTTCCTTACAGCCCGTAACACTATTCCTATATTTAAATTGCAAATAAAATTAATTTTTTTACAATCAAACTACAACCAGCCTTACATTTCAAAAGTCTCCCACAATGATGATTGATTTCTTTATGCTCAAAAATAAGTTCCAATGTCAGTTTTATTCACAAAAATATATGTACTGGAACCAAACACATAGGTTACATATAGCAACTGGAGTAGAAAGTGGTTTGAAAGCACAGTGTTTGCATCACAAAAGCTTTTTAAAACCAGAGAAAGTGAAAAATTTCTGAGTACATCCACCTTGATCACATATCAGGTGAATTTTCTTACCAGGATAAAAGGCATGTGTGAGCTTAGGAGGAGACAACTTTGGAACTGAACTTAGAGTGGATTTGCAAACAACAAAACAACAAAACATTGCTCTTAAAGAATAATAACTCAGTTGAGGAGATTGGCTCTGTGGTCTTTCACTCTTGGACTTTCATGGCAAAAACCTACATCTATGTTGTAAATGGTGGTCTGCACGTGTACATGTTTTGTGAGGCCTGATTATATGAGATTCCAAAAAAGTAGTGTGCTTCATACATCAAAGGCTGACAGGGAAGACTTAGCCTTGCAGGGTATCAGCTGACCATCCATCATGATGTTGTAGTCATGGATACTGCTTCTTGATCTCCCGACTGCATGGATATACGGTTGTTTTACCAGGTGACTCCATGGTACATGGTAAAGGGAATTTGTATAAATAAGACTAGTTTTAATTTACCTTGTTAATTTAGGTTAATATTGGTGTTGTTGCAGAGGTTATATAAATAAAAATAAAATATTTACTTAAATATGACTGTCATTTCAGCCCTTAAAAACAAGACACTAAGAGTTAAATACTAATATATAAATAATAATAATTTTAAAAATGCATGACTTTACATCACATACAGTACAAGTATAGGTGACATGGGGTGTTGTAGAGAGTCCAATACCAGTGTCCGGATGGCAGGTGCAGATGTCATGTGGTTCTGTACTGCTTGGCACACAATACGACGATCCTCCCTTGGTGTGGTCTGTCTTGGGTGACCGGAACCTTCACGGCGTGTGTGGCTGTCCTCACGTGCCCATTGGTTCCAACATTGGCCGACTGTGACATTTGCATGCCCTACATGCCGAGAAATTGCAAGATAGACCACCCGGCCTCATACAAACCTACAATGGCCCCCTATCAAACTACGTTAAGTGCTGGTAATGCTGTCTAATGTGTCTACGAGGCATCCTCTATGTCTGGTGACTAGACACGTCAGCTCCTTGCAATCGAATCATTTACATACCCATCACTGGTCTGCCCGTGTACCAAATTACATCCAAATCAGACCATTACTTCTGGGTGCTTAACGTTTTTTGTTACTGAGTGTACAAACAAGTAAAAGCAGAACATACGTAAGGCATAAAACCCTCTTGCACCACTCATACAAACAGGAAAGAACAGCAGGCAGCAATGTAGCTGCATCAAAGAAGCACAACCATTAGATTCAAATAATACACGCTTAACAGGAATTATTCAAAACAATCCTAAAGTACATTCCCAACCCAAGAATAACAGTAAAACATACCTGGATAGTATCAAAGTGGTAATATACAGTTAGCAACACATCGCTCATCCAACGGTTGATGAGGGACAAAGTCGTCGCATTTTGAATGAACCGAACTCGGATTAATGCAGACAATACCCAAGTAGCACACCATATGACCTGCAGATTAAGTGCTATACCACAATACTCAAAATACTACTGATACCAGTGGTTACTCTGTGTCTGTTCACCAATACACTAAACAGAAACCCACTTAGTGTGTTAAACACCACGACCATATCAACATTAAAGATGGAAAATAACTGTTTTAATTGTTTGTTTGTCTTAATAAGATCAAAGAGTCAGACTCATTAATCTTCCTAGTGAAACTGATATTTGTCACACACCTCATGCGAAAGCATCAATCAAGAAATCAACAACAAAGATCACAGCTGTGCACGTTCCTATTTAAGCCCTACTAATGCCACACACTGGTGCAAAGAAAAGTCTCATGCAGCATACTGAGCATTTGTTCTCTGTCTTTCGTGTTCTCTCGATTCTCCATTGTTCCGAGCTCCACTCTCCCTCTCTGCCCTTGGACTTGTCTTGAGTATTTAGCTCCCTAATCCCATGTCTTTGTAGGACTGACCTCCCAAGCTTTCACCCTCTCAGTGCTTGTGATGGTGACTCCAAACCCAGCATGCCGATTTCAACTTCTGATTGCCAGTATCCTGAATGAACCACCTTGCTCTGCATTTGGGTCTCCTAGTTTCTGTACTACAGTATTAAGTTATCAACACAGGAGCTTGTAGTGGAACATTAAAGTTGAAGTCTTGGTCTGGCAATAGTTACTATACTCCTTCTAGGACTGTATGACTTGTGATTCTCAACAGTTGTTTGATTTAGGGAAAGCTGTCTAGCTGAGCGCCTGGATCAGTGCTAGAAGTTGGGAAAATAAGAGGCCTTCAGTTCCTGAACACAAAGGTGGGGCCTAAGTGGTGCTGTGAGTAGTCAGATAAACAAATGGTTTGCCATTTTTGGTTAAGCATAAATCTTCCGCTCCTGTTAGGATGGAGAACTTCCCATTTAAAAAAAGCCAGGTGGTTCCCAAAAATGTCCTAGTAATTACAGTTTTTTCCAATCATTTTAACGCGTGTCTCAATACCATATCCACTTTTTCACAACACTTAACACATGCACC
>JAODJU010000119.1:26811333-26829034 GCA_026776725.1 Gnathonemus echidnorhynchus | reverse complement strand
TGTGTATTGGTACAGCCCACTGTGTGAAGTGTTGTGAAAAAGTGGACATGGTATTGAGACAAGTGTGAAAATGATCGTAAAAAACTGTAATAAAGGCTATGTTGATATTAGCTTACTATAGATTATAGTAAGGGGCCTGAGACAACTGGATTCCAATATTTTCTTTTTGCACACAAAGAAATGAAGTTCCTCTGTAATACTTTAAATTATTGAACTTTATATCATTGGCTACAATGTGAACAACCAAGAGGGGCTTCTTCATTACTGCAAAGTGAGTCCTATTTCACCACAATGTTGGAAACTCTGGCCCCAGGGAGGCATTTTATGAAAACTGCTGCATTACTCTTGTTAGAAAGTCTTACATTTACAACTATAGGGCCTCCAATAATGAGAACCTTCTCTGCATCCACAAACACACTGCCAAGATGAACCTGTTGCTGAGCTGAACTGCTGACTGTTGTGCAGGAGCTTTTGGCTTTGAACTCTTAGACCTTTGAGCTCTTATGTCTGACTGTGATGCAGGGATCCCATGTGCTTGCTTCGAGTGCTGGTGCTGAACTGGAGGTATTGCACGAGGGGCAGGAGGGTTAGGGTTAGGGTTAAATTGTGCTGTATCTCTAAATCCTTTGATCAATTTACTCTCAAATAAAGTGCTATTCCTCCCAGGTTCCGTCCTCTGATTCCCCTATAACTAAATATTTTTAGTATTCAAAATTGTCAGCAACCTTGATAGGACAGTCTACCTTATACATGCCAGACGTACAAAACACGGGGGCAGAAGACATAATCACAACTTCTTAAAAATTATGAGCAGTTATCAGATAACATCTGTGCCCATGGAAGATAGTCTGTCCAATTTTGCAGGTTTCCTGCAGTTTTGACTTCTGATTTACGTTCCCTATTTTTCACTGACTTACATGGTTTGAAACTTCCCACTACAGGCTGGCTCATCTCATGCACGAGACACTGGAATTGCACTCGTCCAGACTGCCATCATACTTTTCTAGCAGGGCAATGATGAATTTGCTTCACCCTGACTGTAGGTGGGTGGCAGGGATGGAGCCGATTGAGAGATATGGATCTCAGACAGCATCGTAGGTGTTGACTGTAAAGGAGTCATTACCAGAGTAGAGAGCAAGCATGGACCAGTTCAGCAGACATCTTCTTATGGCAAACCAGGGTGGTGTGAAGTTCTACTGGACCTACTATCAAAGTTGAGATATTCTGTAATCAATCAGACTATGCACAGAATATTCCATGGTCATTCATTTAACAGAACCGAAAACTCAATCCTGTCAACTTGAAAAGTAATTAGAAAAGAAACAGGGCTTAACAACATCAGATTGAAGATCCAAGTTGTAATATTGAGAAACTGGCAGTAAGGCAGTAAATAGCTGGAAATTCAAAAATCAGGAGTCAGCGCAATAAAAAAAAAGGCAAACTGCTTGGTACAGAGTAGACTCAGAATGCCTCACAGGGAACTACTACATTCACCTGGTATTTAACTAATATAAAAGGAAATGCTCAACAGGTGGATTTAGTAAATTGATGAGGACGACCAGGGAAGGGTTTGACGAAGATCTGGACTGGATCCGGGATCTGGGCATGGACTGCTTTGAGACCCAGACAATATAATTAAATAGATTCCTAGAAATTAATGGGCAGTATACACATTGCAATATTTACAGCATTTTATGTTCCTACTGTTTTATGTAGGAACATAAAACCTTGATAGGATACAATGCATTTATTAAACCACAACTTTAAAAGAGGCCTGGAAGGATTTTTCTTTTTACCTTGCCTTAGGCTCTGACGGTGCTGTTGGCATTAACCACTCTCAGAGTGCACTGTCTGACCCAGTCAGCTTCTCCCAAAGCTAAGGACCTCACAAGTGGGTCAGCATGTCCCTGAATTCACACATTTTCTGGGCTTGTCCTGAATTCCACAGATTACTGAGAGGAAGTATAGATACAGTAATGCTTTCTAATTTGTCCGAGGCATTTCTCACAGTATACAGTATACATACTTCACCCATGACAATTCCAGAAAAAATTCAGGTTAACTATGCTAAGAGAACAAGAGATAGCCGCCACTTTAGACTTAAGTAAGTAACCATTTTAAGCCAGATTGTTGTGGAATTTTAAGAAACACTGAAATGCATTAGGTTAACAATTCAACAATTCAGGGTGTTGTCCTTCATTATCTGTTATGCCAATTGTATCTTTTTTTTTAACTTATGGGCTTATCTGACACTTAGATATGACCTGCTGTCATATCAAAACACAAATCTGACACTGGCATTAAATGCTCAGCAATAAGGAGAAAGGGGTTAACTATGAGCAGACTTCTAACAAGCACATGTTCTGATATGGACTTTGCTGGATCTCCAGAAAGTGACAAAAGAAGTCTGAAAATATTCACTTCTTGTATGCTGTCAGAGCTCAGGATAGTCACGTCATGAGATCTTGATTTATATAGTCATGCGATCTTGATTTATATAGTCATGCGATCTTGATTTATATAGTCATGTGATCTTGATTTATATAGCACATGTAAAAGACAAGTGTCAACCAAAGTGCTGTGCAATAAAACCACCTATGATAAGACAAACAATTAACACAGAGGAACGGTAATGAAAGTAATTTAAAACTTAGAGCAATGTAAAACTGATATCAAACAAAAACATAAATTATATCAAACTATGAGTAAAATCCAAATCAATAAGTAAATTAAAACAGAACATAGAAGAATGACTACCAGAATTAAAAATCAATTAGGAGAAGAACACAACCAAGTGACACCAAGACAGAATAAACCAAGACAGAACAGAGAGCCAACTACAGTCATTAAAGTGACTAAACTGCCTGGGAAAATAAATAGGTTTTAAAATTTGACTTAAAAATATTGATTGTAGGAGATAATTTTATGGATGATAGTAATGTTGAACAATGTAATTAACCATTATATTTATCACATTGAATCAACCTTATTTAGATCTGAATATCTGATAACACTTTACATTAACTGCACTTTCATATTGCTTTTATAATGCATTTGTAGAACATTCGGTAACACTTTAATTAAAGTAGTCATTACTGCATTATGCACACCTTCATTTAAGCAATAACATTTGAGAAGGAGAGCTGTTGTACTCCAATATATCACAGCTGTGACTGTCTTTGGCAATCATCCTGCAGCTTCTTGTCTAGGACCAAATCACAATCGTGACATAGGCCTATTGGAGTACAATCGCACGACTTCGAGTGTTATTGCGTTTATAAAACAGTTAATCGAGTAGCATTCATAACATAACAGTAAGAAGATACAGCATATTTTGTATGTTTATTTAAACATTTATAGGCCTCCGCAAAGAAAAATAGCTCCCGTAACGTCAGCGAAAGTGAGACGGGCTATTGCCTCCAAACCAGACTCAACTCAGAACCAGTCCATAACCGATGCAGTTTTGCCTAATATCGCCGAATATTGTGGCGCTCGAGTGGCACTGTTGCGAAATTCAGTAATCCCTCATGTAGGCTGATGGTGTTGTCACTGTACTCCCTAAGGGAATGGCATGGTGCAGATTACTGCAAGGTCTCACTCGAGACCAACACACGCCAATGGCTGCCCATGTGTCTGTTTGGGGAGGATTTAAGGGAGAGTAGCTGAGGCACCACCTCACAGCACCGGTGTTCCAAGACGACAGAGTGGACGGCTGCCAAGGCTCCTGGAGGACTCTGGGTAGCAATGTAAAAAAAAAAAAAAACAAACAAACAAAAAAAAAATCCAATCTGTGCCATGCTGTAGGGAAGAAGCTGAGGGCCTTCACAGTGGCCCGGAGGCCTTCAGATGACACATGATCCACACTCCAAGCTCAGTGATCCTGGAGTGCACTGCAGGTTTGTACAGATGTCATTACACCTGTGCCACTCACTCGCCTGACACTCAACGGCGCTGCTCATGTCATCGGGTGTCGCCCTTTTCCTTTAACCACAAGTGAGGCAAAACAAAGAGGGTCTGTGTGTTTGATTGCCACATGGCAAGATGCTAAGATTAAACTTCACTCCCTCAGAGTTTATATAACGGATGATGGTTAAACGCTGTCAGCTTCGCTGTATATTTACTGATATGCTCGACGACTCCAATGGTGGCACAGTAGGGTAGTACGTATTATTCATTCCAAAAACAGACTTTATTTGGTGTGTGTTTTTGGGAGACTGCTTTAGCACTTCACACTGCAACCAAAGGGATTCAGATCCACAGCCATGGTTTGCTATTGTATAACAAATCAAATAAATTAATCATGATGTACTGTTTACCTTAGAAAAGAATGTGCATGGGAAAATTGCTTTTACCTTTCCTTGTCTGCCTCTGGACACTGCCATTTATCAACAGGGAAACATTAGGTAGGGGACAGGTGAGTATCGGCTGAGTGTGGAGATTGAGTGTGCCCAGAGCGCTGTACGCATGTTTGTCGAGACTAATAGGTCAGAGGCAAAGCACATATATGAGTCTCCTTTCACATATATGTATTTGTCTGCAGTTATTCAAAGGATCTGTGCAGGTAGAGTTTCATAAAACTTTCAAGCTCAGCAGAGCCGTGAACCTCACACCTGAGACCCTCTGTAAGCCGGGTGTTACTGTATCCAGCCAACAGCCAAGGCCGCCATAAAGGACTCGGCGGCCTTGTGAACATTCTTTAGTTTTGCTTCGCAGTGTTAAAAAAAAACATAGTATTTTGCTCTGGACTGTGCACATTTACAACTGAAGTTACTATTTATTAACTACTCCACCAGCGTGGCATTTACTGTTGTAAAATGCCAAATAAAAATAAATGGGTAAGAAAGATAATCATGCCTATTTGGGTGGTATAATTATGGCAACTAAGCAAATAAAAGTGAGGTGCTGATACACTGTAGTTCATTATCACACACAACAAAAGTCAGAAAATCCCACCTTAAAACAGGCCCCCTGGTAAATGGCAAAAGTAGCGGCTTAAAAACTTAAAATATGGGTCACATTTGCATAGATTCCTGTTTAATCTAAAATATTTTAATTTATTGTACAATATCGTTCTAAACAGTTTCCAAAATATATTTTAAATAATTAGTTAATTATTTTCATTTATGTTTAAAATTGCTAATATTGTGATGTAGTTGCTATGAGAATAAGATAAAAAGGTGATTCCTGTATTTCAGCTGCTATTTTACATGCTATCATTGAGTATTTAAAGCAATTATCTTATACAGTAGTACTGATGGAAAGTGGCTGTTACAGCTGCAGTTGGTGTTTTGAAATTGCAACAAAATGTTGGAAAATGTGGAGAAATGAAATTCAACATTATGAAAACCCTTCTTTTTCATTATTTCAAGCTGGCATTTTCAAATGAAATTTGCAACTGAGCTGCAATTTTCTTCTCACTTAGCGTACTACTAGCGTACTACATCCAATGGCTGCTTTGTCAGGCATGTCATGAACCAGTGTGCAGGTTACGCAGTACATTGGTGACAATTTTCCCCTTTTGGGACTAATGGCCTATACTGACATTATGCGGTTGATCACACAAAAAAATCCAGTGGGCTGACCGATAGCTGGGTAAGCGGTGAGAGTCCATGAATATTTTGGTCAACTGTGAAAAAAAAAATGGCCACCAAAATGGACTTTTACAAAGGAGTAAATGCAGGCTGTGTCAGATAGCAATTTTTAATTGTCATTATGCCACAGTACTATTGAATTCTTGAATCAGAAGGATATTAACTTTTCATGGTTGCACACGTAGTGCAGGCCAGGCAAATCATACTAGTAAATCAATGTGTGATTATAATCTGAAATTTTAACTTTATTTAACAGAAACTATAAAAACAAAGACAATTGTACAAATCACTTAAACACCAACAGTGCTGTGGTCAGTGATGAAAAACCAAAATTAATATATTCATAGATTAGTCAGTTAACGTTAGTCTACATAGTAGATGTGAAAACATGAGCTAAGGAGCATTGCTTCTGCTTTTTGGTGAGCTCTGTCTCTTCTACTGTAATGGTCAAAGAGGTTAAGCCCACAGTGCAGCGTTGTGTCTGCTTCCTTGACTTGCTGTGGCGGTGGAGGGGGGGTGGGGGGGTCAGGTCAGGCTGGTTACAGAGGAGGTGTGAGAGAGGATGCCTACGGCCATTTCATTACCAAGAGTGTATGTCCAGCAGATGGAAAAGGGATTATCCACGAAACAGGATTTATCTGAGGGACAATTTGCTGGCTGAACTCACAGAGGGGAAGTGTTGTATAGGGTGCGAGTGTTCAGTTAGTGTTCAGTTAGTGTTCAGTTAGCTAAATCATACTGTTATTATGAGCCACACATACAAACTTTTCAACTTTTTAAAGTAACTGCCATGAATACATTGATTTATTCATAAGAACCACAAAGAAAAAAAATAGATTTAGTTGTAACCATCAAAACACAAAAATGCCTGACACACTCAAAGAAGTTAAAGCAATGGCTATCTCGGACTGTTGTAATTACATTCGTCCCTCCAGATTGACAAATTTGACATTATTGGTTTCCGTTATTTGCAATTTGGCCATAGACAAGTAAATGGGAATATTTTTGGAACTTGCCGAAAGATTGCAGAAACTCGCAGACAACGCATAAGCCAAGTATAGCTAAATAAACAGTACTGAAAATGGTTTAAATCGCATAAAATCATATTATATATAAATATCAGTGTTATTCAATATGTCATAGTGTAAGTGCATACTATATGTCTAATATAAAAAAACAGTGTAATTTAAGCATCTTGGCTTGGGTATGCCATACAGCAATCAGCCTCACTCACATTTTAGCTGTCTTTGTGGTTGTGGAATCTCTCGTTCCTCGCAGTAACTTTTAACCTTTTCAGTCCAGTTAATTTTGCATTTTCAATAATGAGCTCAATTATTATTCGCAAATTTTCACATTCGGGGTCACTGGGTGGTGAGTTGTTTCTAGTTGCTGTATGCTGCAGTGTTCCTCTGAACATCGGCTTCTGGACTGTCAGCAGAAAGCAGATGTCCCCAGTCAGCCAGGGTATACAACAGTCATATTGTCTATGCAGGTGTTGATATATCCAATAACGGCCCTTGTATATGCTGGCAAGTCCGTGGTGATGTCACATGTGGCATGTTTCTTTAAAAATCTCCCAATTTTGTGATTTCTTGCAATGCAGTAGCCTGTGGCCACACTCTAACTTTGTTGCTCGCTTACAGCATTGTAAAGTTCAGTCATAGCCTCCTATGCATTAGCAGTCGAGGTTACGGAGACTGCCACAATAACAATTGTGATCAGCTCCCTTGGTAAATAGAAGGGTCTGCATTTCACAGTAATGAACTCTACATGCTGTGAACAGAGTTGCGAAACCACCTCAGCATCTTGACACTATGATTTATTGATGTAAACAGCCAGTCCACCTCCAGAAGCTTAGCAGATTGCAACGCTATTCTGTCCATTCTGTGGAGTGTCAGCCCATCCAGTTGAATTGCATTATCCGTGATTGTTTTGGTCAGGCACATTTTTGTAAACACGAAGATGCAATAGTCACTAATGCTGAGAAGCTCTCAAAAGACAGATGTCATCCATTTTATTGTCCAACGAATGGACATTGGCCAGCAAAACAGTTGTAATCGCCAATTTATTTGGGTTACCAGTCAGCCTAGCTTGCACTTGTCTGCGTTTGCCCCGTTTGCCCCATGTCCTGTCACACTGCTATCAATGCTTCCTCTTCCATGTATAATTCTGCAAGGCCATGCACTCCTAGTGTAGCTAGCCAAGCTCACTGAGGTGACTTAGCTCCTGCTCTCAGTGATTCTCATAACTGTCATTTTTATTACCAATGTCCAGAAGAAACTGACAGTTGTAAACATATTCTCAGTTGTAAACATATTCTCGTCTGTTAGTTGCACTTGTGTACCATGTAAACGTACACAAAGAGAGAAACGAGAAAAATGAAGGCACTGTGTTATCAGAACCAGGCGAGGGTGCTGTAAGCGTTGGTCTTGGCTGAAGATGCCAGAGCTCCAGCCTTCATCTCAGAGTATATCTGAAATTAGGGCAAGACCAAGATAATAGTGTGTGATACTATGACTGCTTAAAAATGTCATGTGTTCATACCCCTGTTTAAATGCCATGTTTTTGAGATGTGAAAAAAGACCATGATAAATCCTCTCAGAACTTTTCCCACCTTTACTGTGACCTATAACCTTTACAATTCAACAAGGAAGAAGAAGTACATTTACAAGATCTTCCTTTCTGCAAGTTTGAAAGTGCTGAAAGGGATGAGGTGGGGTTGGATTAACACAACAAAAAAGGAAACAAGGAATTATAAATTAGAAAAGAAGCACAGGAATTAAAGTGGGGGACAAATCACACTTCTTGGGATTGAAATAAAAAAGCATCAATGTTACTGGGGGGGACACAAAACAGAGAATGCCAATTTATACACATTTGAAATCAAAGTTCATCAGAGTCTGATCAACACGACACACTCTGTAATATTAAAATGGAAAATTCTCAGTTAATTACATTCATCCATATTCCAAGCACTCATCTAGTCATGGGTCATGGGGGATCCTGCAGTCTACAGTGGGCAGTACATGGCGCAAAGCAGGGGAACATAAAGACAGCAGTCCAGCCAAAGTGGAACTACACAATAGGTACTTTAGAAATGGCATGCTTTGGATAGAGGAGGGATAAACCCGTGCCACACAGGGAGATCATGCTAACATCCCACACAAAGAAAGGGGGTGGGATTGTTGCTTCAGGGGCCCCACAAGTAAACTCACTTTGGAGCTCTTCACTCCCTCAAGCATAGTGACTGTTTGTTGCCAGCAGGGGGCCCCATGCAAAAACACAGTTAGAGTGGCAGTAAATACTGCCACTGTATTGGATTCAAATCCCCAACAGAGAAGGTATGAGGCAGTGGTACTACCCACTGAGCCACCATGACATCTTCTCATAAATGATAATAAACACTTGCAAAAGTATCTCACACTTTGCTATGATATTTTGAAATACTGTGCAGTACAATTCTGTCTTCAGAGGTCACAAACTATTTAAATTAATTTTTAGGTCTGATTAAGTACATCTGTCTTTGGGAGGTCCCACAGTGAATTTCTATCAAAAGCTACATAATAAAATCAAGGATCATTTAAGGGTAAGGTTCTTAAAAACTCCAGTCTGGGAAACGAGTTCTCCTCATCATAAATATCTATGGAGAATATGGCCCAGAACAGGCAATCCTATAGCAATTACTGTACATTCTTTTTTGAAAACTATCCATGTACGTTATTGGAGATTAGCGAAATGAAGTCGGCTTTTGGGAAAAAAATCTCACTTTACAAGATATGCAGCAGACACTGGGGATCCATTTTTATATTGTTCACAAAATAAGCTAAATATTAACTTTCGTAATACAACCCTGTTTCCAAAAAAGTTGGGATGCTGTGTAAAATGTAGATACAAACAGAATGCAATAATTTACAAATCATATAAACCCATATTTAACTGAAAATAGAACAAAGACAACATATCAAATGTTGAAACAGAGAAATGTTATTGTTTTGATGGCACTGTCTTTTGAAATATTTTTTTCCAGTATAATTAATTGTTTTCCCCAGACTCCTGGGAATATGTATGGTTTGTAGTTTCAGAGTTACAACTCAGACTCAGAGCATTCACGTAAAACCACATTTATTAACTTTCACATTTCCAGGTGATCCGTCCAGTACTTCTAGAAATTGTACAAGTTTGTGAGTGTGGGATGAGTATGGGTTAGATGGGCGGAGTGATGGGGCCAAAGCTGTCAGCCCCCTTTCTAGCTGGAGAGCATAACTCAGCCCGTTTTTTGTTGTTTTTGAAATGGCATTGACATAAAGTCAGGCTTCCTCATCATAGATGAGTATTGGGAACAAAACTCACGCAGTCCTCATATAATTCAACAGAACTTTTGTTAAATCTCCAAAACTCAGTAAGTCCACAGAAATTGGGCTGAGTGTGTATTTATGTGTATTTAGAATGCCTTAAACAGTCTACATACAAATTCTGCCTCATTGTAATTTGTTATTTAAAAAAAGGTAACTTTTAATTTTTTATTCTCAACATGCCTTGGAACCTTAACCTTCACCATTCTATTTCTGTCCTATTCAGATGTTACTACTGTAGGAGTAAACAAAGTAAGTTCAACTAAAGTCACAAAGTAAAGTTTTTACTTGTAATGTGCTAGCTCAAAACAAATGTATTACAGAAAAGTCAGTCAAAAAGTTTACTTAATCAATTTTGGTGTCATGTTATTAATTTGTTATTAACATATTTTCAAAAATTAATTCCTAAATGTCTAACATTCACATTAGCTATTTCACAACCTACTTGTACAAGCAAGCAAATTGTATTGGTTATCTGAAGAATCCTGAAGGAAATTGTATATATACAATTCCTGAAGGAATTCTTCTGGTTTGCAAAAGACCTGAGAATTTGCACAATATTTTCCAGAAGGAGAGTGACCCAAATCACACAGCAAAAAAGTCAATTGGAAATTGAACAACAATGGACTCTTTCAGACTCCACAGAGTTTGAGCTATTTAGTGAGAACACACTGGTTTAAAATTCAGATTTACAGATGTTCAAACAGTAGGGGCTTGCTCAAATACAATTAAAGCTGTAATTCCTGTCAAAATGCTTCTAAAAATGTATTAAATGATTAATGCTTAAATAAAATGTTACTTCACATTAGCATTTTTGTAAATACTGTCTTTAGTATAGTGACATTTCTAACATTCAGTTTCATTATTATGGTAGTTTTAATACAGTATTTGTCGTTCCTTTGTAACTGAACTAAAACTGAAGTGTTTGGTGCAGCAAGTCAAAATTAGGGTAATATTAAAAAGAGTAATTTAAAGTGGTAATATAAAAATCGATTCTCTGCATAATATGAATACAAGAGGGCAAATGACCATGACAGTCCCCCATCCAAATATAAACTCCTAAAAAGGAAATTTGGAGGGGGTGGTTGCAAGGAGTTTTTACATAAATCTCGATTTCAGCTCATTTCTGCCGGAAGCTCCTTGACAAAACAATGATGGAGACATGAGAGATGTCAAGGCGATTTGCATTTCACATGGTGATGTCTCCCACTTGTCATGTAATATTAATGTTTTTGAAGATTGTTGATCCAGCACTCTTGCTTCATTGCAGTAATAAGACAACTTGCTCTGCTACCATAAAGCTGCGATGGCAATCGCTGCTGGGAGAGATGACAGTCTCACAGAGCCAGACACACAGCAAAATTTCTCTGTAATCCTCTAATTTACAGAAAAGCAACCCCAGATTTCAACAGTTTTAAAAAGCCTTTGTCAGCTAACAAACTGTGTAGACCTGTAGCCTAAGTACAATAATAATTGTAGTAACCTCACCAATTACGGCCAGCTTCTCGATGAGTAGTTTCACTTCTCATTTCTGATAAGGGACACAGATTGCTGTGAAATGTGTTATGAAAGAGCTGGTGATTCAGTGGAACCCTTGTAATATGCAGTTGATGACTGGGTCACATTTTCCCACTCGGTCAAGCTGAGTGTGTGTGTGTCATTTCTGAAAGTTATTATTCATAGCAGCTTAAAACTTGTATTTAAGGTCATTATTGCTGTAAACAGACCAGTTCTGCATAATGGATTTAATCTGAGATCGTACAGATTGCTCTTGTGAAATAAATTTCAGTGAATTTCAAAGCCGTCCTTAATGAATGCATGAAGTGCAGATTTTGATTGCCTGTTCTCAGTTGCGCCTCGATTGCAAGCTTTTTTATTGCTGTGCAATTGCATGGCATTTCTCTGGCCTTGCATGTGGCCATTCTGTATTTTTTTCCTTTTTTCCCATTCTTCTACATATTGGAGTCAATGTTACACTTCACTTTCTGCTGAAGTACTAACGTAATCTGTGTTTGGACCCAGTTAAGAACAACATCAGTCCTTACACAAAGCGTAAAATAAGTTATTCATAAAAGCTATTATAGTAGGATATAAAGACTCTATTGCAAATACATGGTTCTTTGAAATTTCCACACAATTGTAATGTACATTTTTTGGGTTGCCCTTTGTTTCAGCGAGTGAAATTTGTTAGTTGCTGTACACCTGCAGTTTTGTTCATAGCTGTCACTGGTTAACGTGTCCAGAATAATAAACTTCTTCCATGTCACATATAGCTTTTCAAAATGAGACAGCCCATGACATATCACGCCAAGCAAATGCTTGCAAAACAGTCTGTGCAGAGTGTACAAAACAAAGAACACCACCTTCACTTTGACTGCTGCTTCATTCTTTTGAATGCGTGCTGCATATATTGTCGGCACAGACTGTACTTCCACGGCCTTGGACGCTGCCATCAGTTGTCCTAGAATGCAGTGGGACTCCTTATCCCAAGGTGACCTGTGCTTGTTTTGATCCTAGCTTGGACACTGAGGTTCAGACGGATGGAGCAAGACTGGTGCTGAGCGGAGACCTGAAGTGCATTACAGCACACGCTCACGGACTACAGGGTCATGTTCTTTCAGCAGCTACAAGACAGGAAATCTATTTAATTACCTGTGAAGCAGAAGATGCTATACAGGCCTGACAGCAAAGTCTGTGTTCCAGAGCACTTTGCCAGGGAGCTCTGTCTCTCCACTCTATACTTTTGCTGTCCGATTGCTCTCTCTCTCCCTCTCGAGAACAGAATTGTCCTCATAGCAGGCAGGCCTAGATAATACAGCTCTGACTCAGTGTACTGACCCAATGGAGAGCTGAATATTTGAAATATTGTGCAATGGCCTGTTGAACTAAAATGGCAAAATGACATGACAAAAAGGGTCATCTCAGGGATCATTACTGTCTTTACAAAAACACTTACTGTTATCTGTCCGTGTTAATTATGTAGAATGTTGTTTCACTTGTTTAAAAGAATGTCCTTTAAATATTTGTCAATTCATCATTTTATCAAGTACTTTAGTAAAAAAATATTGAAAGGTGACACATTACATTTACTGCACCTTCATAATGCCTTTATAATGCATTCATAGAACATTCAGTATATTTTCATAATGCATCCATAAGAAGTATGCCTTAACATCCTAAAATACTGCACATTAACAGCTTTAATATAATACCAATATTATTTGATAATAACAAACATTATAATCATTATATAGTCACATAATGTTTGTTATTAATGTATATTACACTCATGGATGTTCTATGAATGCATTATTATGGTGCACTGTATGCATAATGAATGCATTATAAAGATTCAGTTAATGTAAAGTGTTTCCTATTAAAATGTGTCTTAAAATGACTCCATCCATGCTTTCTCCTTTCATTTTGTGACCGATTTCTTTAATCTAAAGTCATGGAGTGGAGTAAAGTCGAACAGATATGATGATTGTAAAGTATTCACAAGCCACTTTCTTCTTATGAGAGTTGTGAACAGTTCTGGGATGGCCCTGTGTTTTACCTCAAATTTTACAGAGTGTAAACCATCTCCTATGATGCTTCCTGCCTGGAGGAAATTTGTTTGACGTCGTCTCACAGATGCAGAGGACTTTTTGCATGCTCTCCACTGAGTACTGTGCCTCATTCCTGCAAAGCAAAGCTGTTTTCATGTCTTCATCTAGCTGTGGCGTTATTCTCTTGGCGATGGGGTGGGAACAGCGACAGCAGAACACTTCCGAGCACAGGCGCTGGAGTGTTGTTTTCTACAAGTCTGGCCCAGAGCCCAGCTGTGGAACTGACAGCATGTGACATTCTCCTGGCTGTAGGGTGACGGGAGCGTCACCTCCGAATTGAAAATGCAGTATACGCTCAATTCTAAAGGCACCGGCTACAGAAATCCCAACATTCACGTTTCCTTTCCCCATCAAGTAAACACAAAAAAAGAGGAGAGAGAAAGCTGGCATGGGATGCAAGGGCCTTTCGACAGATCCGTAAGCAGATGCCGATTTTTTATACACAAAGCAAGCGAACCTGGGGCCTGTGGCAAGTTGATTTGCACGAATCTTTGGCTGATTGAACAGCTTGCTTTTGTGTACAACATAAGAGGCTCGCATGGAGTCATTTCAGCATCATGCAGAAACGAGGGGACCCTCTGCATTCACATCGGACTAGTCATTACCGCACATGGCAGAAATATTACTAAATATGTTCATCATTTGCATATAGATGTATTTATTTATTTAGTTACGCATACGGTTTGTGATGGATAGACGTCCAAGGTTAATATATTTTTCAGTGTCATGAATTTATTCATATTTTTTGCCAATATTTTTTTTTTTCTGGAATGTAGTAGAGTTAAACAAAATGGAAAAAAAAAGTATTATCTTTGGCTTCTGGTTTCCCAGGAGATGATTGCTACCCTTATTATTTTACCGGTTCTTGGTGCGTAATCGCCAGGTTGCCAAGGGGAGGGGAGTCAGCAGGGGTGGCCTCACCTCCCACACTGAGGGGCTGCCACCCATTCTGGGCAGAGTCAGCTGGTTAACGATCCACAGAGTGAGAGTCCCAGGAGAGGAGGTTCATACACAGTGCAGGCCCCATCTCTCAGCCTCGGAGAAGTAAGGAATGCATCATCAGCCATTATAATTACCCTGCCACATACATGCAGAACTGATCTACCTCAGCTACTCTCACTGATTTGAAACATAACTTCTGTATACATTGTAATTAACCTGAAAGGTATCATAAGTCAAAACTGAACAAACAGTAACACATGTAAATTTCATTTTGTGTATATATGTGTGTGTGTATATATATAATTTATTTATTTTTTCAACCACTGAGACTAAGAGTATTTTTGGACAGAAACCTTATTGGACATAATTATCTTAGCAACACGGTGTAAGAAATGGACATATATTATTTCAAAGAAAAGATGTCTGAAACAAAGTTATGACAAGAATAACTATTTGTTATCTAAAAACTATTTGAAGTAATAATAGATCCATTAAGTCTTTTTGCATGAGGCGGCAAAAGTTGTCAATGTTATGAGAAATGGGATGGAATGCACTTGTCATGAAATGTCATATGTCTGCATTAAATTCAAGTCAGTGAGATTTATAACTATAGATCAGTTGTAACCTATAAGGTGTCTGCATTGCCAATGGCAATTTGTCTTAGCCATTCTAATGGAATATAATACTATATTACAAGCTGAGTTTGCAAAGATTCGTTTTCACACTCCAGCTGGGTTTGAATATGAGCACCCATTTTTGTTAACTGGGGATATATTGTATATTTACTCTTTATTTTCATATCAGCTGGCCCTTCTAGCAATCTCTCTGCTGTTTTCCCGTAGAGATCAAATAGAAAATAATTGCATTATTGTCATAGCAGTACAATTGTTTTATAGATATATTATTAACAGAGTATTAATTTCACAGTATGGAAAGTACCAGCAATTATGTGGACTCACCGCTGGCAAAGAGTGTTTCTGAAGTTTTATTTCCTTAATATCTGTAAGACTAGAGATTGCATGGCCAGTTCTACAGCCCGATATGACTTTGTGGAGTATGTAATTCTGATATTTTCCAGAATATTTCCTTTTATTTTAAAATATGTCATACATTTATTTATTTGGCAGATGCTTTTATCCAAAGCAATGTACAATGTCTGCAGGGGAGATGTACCTGTACCACCCAGTATTTAATTTGACTTCATTCATTCGTTCAGTCATACCTCCAAATAAATAAATATTTGTATTTAAATTAAGTTGTGCCCCCCCATATCAAACTGTCTTCTACGCTGTACTGTTTGTGAATTATTTTTATTGCACATGCACGCACAAACTAACACACACACATCCAGGTTTGTAATTGTATATTTGTGGGGACTCTCCATTCATTTCTATGGGGAAACCTCTAATCCCAACATGACGACCTTAACCCCTACCCAGCCCTAACCTTAACTATAAGTATTATTTGATTATACAGATCTTTGTGAGGAAAAATAGTCCCCACAACATCAAAAATATTTGGTCCCCACAATACAATATAAACCTACCAGACACACAGACACACACACACACAAAGACACACAACCAGACAGAAATGATAATCTATATATCTTAGATGGGTCACCTTACTTTGTTAAAATTTCACTCAGCAATTTCTGACAGACGCGTCAGAGAAACATGACTCAGCAGTTCATTTATACAACATTTTTAAGCAGTGCTTTTGACAACTGCAGGTTAAGAGCACATTCTGTGTCTAATCAAACTCAGCCCATAAGGAACAGCAGAACTCATTGTGTTGAAAATAATTAATAACATATTTAATAAATTGCTTCTGCACCATTGATGCACTCCCACCATCTGCTACTGTATAATGCTCCTGCTTTATTAATGTGATACAGTAATTAAATAGCTATGAAGATGCCATAATAATACATGGCATGATTCAAATGCTATTTGTCTCTTTAAATTCCACTCAGAAAACCTGCTTTTTATATTTAATGACTGATTTATTTGGGACCTCTTTGGTAAGTGTGAGGTCGGTCTCTGATCCCACCTGCTGTTATGCCGGTCTCCCTCCTCCTGAACACTGAGACCGGATCATTTAGGTTACTTACCAGACTTATCCCCTGGAGATCGTGGTCACACCAAGCTATGGACTTCATTATGACTTACTGTACCTCCACCACTATCCTGGTAGTACTGGATAGGTTCTCAAAAATGTGTCGAATGATACCCCTTACCAGACTGCCAGCCTGTGCGTCCTTCGCAGAATGTTTGTTCAATCATGTTTTCTGGTTCTCTGGCATACCAGAAGATATCATGTCCAATCGCGGACCCCAGTTCACATCCAGGGTGTGGAAGGTTTTTTGGGTAACCCTGTATTCAGGGTAGCATCCTCAATCCAATGGCCAGACAGAGTGTCTAAACCAGAAAATTGGTAGGTTTCTCAAATAGTACTGTTCTGTCACTGAATCGGATTTGAGTCATTTTCTTCATTGGGTCGAGTACTGTATGTCCAGAACTCTATATAGCACACATCATTAAAATGATCTCCCTTCCATTCCATTGTGTGCTCAGATATCAACCATCTCTGTTTCAGTGAGAAATTGAACCAAGTAATATGCCTATAGGTCCCTTTATTAAGGAGGCATGTTGCATCATGTTTCATTATTAAAAGCAGCTCTTCTTCAGCCCCATGGTGCCCCCAGAAGAGCCAGTTACGCCTCTCCTTCCTTTAAAGGTTGGGGGGAAGCACCATATATGGTACTTAACCTGTTGGACTCTAGTCATCGGAGGGAAAGACTGGAGTATCTGGTTGACTGAGAAGGTGACTCCAGCAAACCTGAATACCGGAGTGTGACACCCTGGACCCAGCCCTGATTGAAGGATTTCACCAGCCACCACCCACTTGTCTGGCTCCCCTTCATTGTGGCCACCAGCCTTGCAGATGTCAGTGGGCTTCAAGAGCCACCAGTGAAGGGGTGTACAGTCGCAGCTGCATCCACCAGTGAAGGGGGTGTACAGTCACAGCTGCATCCACCAGTGAAGGGGGTGTACAGTCGCAGCTGCATCCACCAGTGAAGGGGGTGTACAGTCGCAGCTGCATCCACCAGTGAAGGGGGTGTACAGTCGCAGCTGCATCCACCAGTGAAGGGGGTGTACAGTCGCAGCTGCATCCACCAGTGAAGGGGGTGTACAGTCGCAGCTGC
>JAODJU010000119.1:26791646-26811233 GCA_026776725.1 Gnathonemus echidnorhynchus | reverse complement strand
TACAGTCACAGCTGCATCCACCGGTGAAGGGGGTGTACAGTCACAGCTGCATCCACCGGTGAAGGGGGTGTACAGTCGCAGCTGCATCCACCGGTGAAGGGGCTGTACAGTCACAACTGCATCCACCGGTGAAGGGAGTGTACAGTCGCAACTGCATCCACCGGTGAAGGGGGTGTACAGTCGCAGCTGCAACCACCAGTGAAGGGGGTGTACAGTCGCAGCTGCATCCACCAGTGAAGGGAGTGTACAGTCGCAGCTGCATCCACCAGTGAAGGGGCTGTACAGTCACAACTGCATCCACCAGTGAAGGGGGTGTACAGTCGCAACTGCATCCACCAGTGAAGGGGGTGTACAGTCGCAGCTGCAACCACCAGTGAAGGGGGTGTACAGTCACAGCTGCATCCACCAGTGAAGGGGGTGTACAGTCGCAACTGCATCCACCGGTGAAGGGGGTGTACAGTCACAGCTGCATCTGACCAGGCCCCACCATACCAGAATTCCCCTGAAACGACACGCTTCCAGAGATCATCCCCCCATAATTATCAACCCAATTAAAGCCCATCTAGTCCTGTGCAAAGTATTCAGTGCCTGCATCTAACTGAGTATTTCCCATGGTTCATCGCTGGTTCATAAGACTTGTATTTTTGACTTCCTGGACTCCCACCTGCTTTGGTGTTTTCTTAGATTTGGTTGCCTCACTGATTCTCTTCTCATCGTCAACCCCGCTTGTACCTGCAGTTTTTGGTTTGGATTTCTCCTGTGGCTTGTTTCTCTTTGGTGTCCACCCTACTTGTCTGCAACTTAGATTTGAGCCTCCAAATGAAACAGCAGTTCACCCCGCGTCTAGATCCTTTCGGTCTTCATTACGGTTCTGCTTGCTTTGAGATAGCAGGCGCATTTATTTTTATAGATACTTATCTACAAAGGAAAAACAGAGTAGAGCAGATGGACCACAAATTCAAACAAAATTTCATCAGCACTCACTTTTATAAGTCCTCTATAGTCCACTAAAGGCACACCACAAATAGAGACTAATCTAATGTACTACGAAGGGTCAATAAGGGATTACTGAATCATAGTGGATGCTGAGGGAGCCTTTTGTTTTTAGGTAGCATCTGTTTAATGGCAGAATGCTAAATATACACAAGTATTCTTGTAAAGCATAGAACTTCCATCTACTATGACACATTTCAGCTACAATTTTTTCATAACCATTAGAATTCAGTAATAAATTGTCAAAATGAGGGATTTTTTTTTTTTTTTTTACTATTACAATGCACTAGCGAAAGGAGAAAGACAACAGACTTTGTTACACTGTTTCCTATGTGGCCTATGCTGTCCCACATGACAGCAGCAAGATAATGTTCTGGAACAAAAATCTCAGCATCTAGATTAATTTAAGGGTTTATCTGGAGATAGAAAATGAATGATGATATTTTATCACAACATATTTTTAAAGGCCTGGTTTAGCAGCTAAAACTAAATGCATTTATGGGTCAAATGCTCAGTGCTTTATTGGCTTGAGAAAAGTTATGCCTTTCAGTTGATGTTAAAAGCAAAGGATGAAAAAGCCATTTGGAGCAAGAAAAAGAGACACAGTAAAGCTGCTGCCAGGGATTTTTCTGGAGATCAGGTTTGTAGACGTCTTCAAGCTCCTGGGCAATTCTGATGAGCCTCAGAACTAATGGAAGTGAAACATGGCAGAGCTTATATTAAATAATACGGTATTACAAAGTATTAACTTATACAGTCTCAGTGTTTCACATATGAGGGAAAAAAGGAAAAGTGCACAGAGGAAAAAACGACTGGTACCACGGCTTATGTGAATGATTCATATGCACTATTTCGATTAATGGAGGGCTAGAATATTATATATTAATATATAATGACTTGCAAAACAGCACATATATTTCGTTACTTTTATATATATGCTTGAATGTTATAGTTGCAATTTTCCTGTATTGAAAAATTAGCTATTGGTGATGAGGCAAACATTAAAAGATGCTTTAATATAAATTTATACTTATTTAGACTGTACTCACTTTTATGAATATTTCATAATGTAATAAATACAGAGCACAAATGGAGTGCTTTTGCCAAGTGCACTCATTTATAACAGTGGCCCAGTTATGCTGATGAGATTTATGTCACAGCCGTGGGAGTGACTGTTTGTGTGCCTCCGTCAGATGTATCGATCTATCGCGCCACTCTCATAACGCCAAGCGTCTTGCTGTCAGAGCTTATGTTTCACCCAAAACCTGGCCTGTTCTGTGTTGGGAAATCATTACCTGTCCTTAGCTCCTCCTAAAAAAAGAATATTAGATTCCACCCACTATTTCCGCCTCCACTTTCAAACTTCCCCGTTCTATGCGTAGCAGGTGATAATGGTCGTAATGCTCTCTGCTGGGAGTGTCATTCTTTTGCTCTCATTTATTAGATCCACTTGGTAATCTGTTGAATGAAGGAAAGCCTGTCTGAGCCTTTATGGAGTGATGATGCCAAGTTTTAATGAATCACTGTAGGTTTGCAGCACAATCATGGATGAGTTCACGGTGTCCGATGTATCATATTCATATTCTCATTTAAGATATTGTTGTGTTAAGAGGATAAGTACTGAAGGTTGTCATGCAACAAATATCTATGCTGCATGTCTTCACAAACTATCAAAAACACCCAAACCAGGACACTCGTGTAGCATGTGTGTATATGTGCTACACATTTAGGTCCAACTCAGTAGATTTCATTTAATGACCGCTTTGTTTTTCTGATGAAAAAGTTACACTAATAAGTGCATATGCTTCTATATCAAATCACTGCTTTTTTTAAATGTAAATTTGTATCATTTTCATGAACATTTACATTTCATAATGAAAACAAAATGCTGTATCCCATTTTTAACCAATATGGGATGCAATTTGTCTCTTATTTTTCCAGATTGATATGGAATCCGTAATTGCTGGTATTCTGACAGTAAGAACTTGTATGGTCATGGCAAAATAGTTCTTTGAATGAAGTACCGGTTTTCACGAAGTTTACTGCTTCAGTGTTTGTAGATCTTTTTGTCAGATGTTTCTATGGGATACTGAAGTATAAGTACAAGCATTTCATAAGTGTGTAAAGGCTTTTATTGACAATTACATTAAGTTTATGCAAAGAGTCAATATTTGCAGTGTTGGCCCTTCTTTGTCAAGACCTCCGGAATTTGCCCCTGGCATGCTGTCAATCAACTTCTGGGCCAAATCCTGACTGATGGCAGCCCATTCTTGCATAATCATTGCTTGGAGTTTATCAGAATATGTCGGTTTTGGTTTGTCCACCTGCCTCTTGAGGATTGACCACAAGTTCTCAATGGGATTAAGGTCTGGGGAGTTTCCTGGCCACGGACCCAAAATGTTTTGTTTGCTGAGCCACTTAGTTATCACTTTTGCCTTATGGCACGGTGCTCCATCATGCTGGGAAAGGCACTGTTTGTCACCAAACTCTTCTTGAATGGTTGGGAGAAGTTGCTCTCAGAGTATTTGGTACCTTTCTTTATTCATGGTAGTGTTCTTAGGCAAATTGTGAGCGAGCCCACTCCCTTGGCTGAGAAGCAACCCCACACATGAATGGTCTCAGGATGCATCTCTGTTGGCATTGTCTGCTCCAGACAATCTTTTCTCTGGATGCCCCAAACAATCGGAAAGGGGAATCACCAGAGAAAATGATGTCACCCCAGTTCCCGGCAGTCCTATCTCTGTACCTATTTGCAGAATATCAGTCTGTCCCTGATGTTTTTCTTGGAGAGAAGTGGCTTCTTTGCTGCCCTTCTTGACACCAGGCCATCCTCCAAAAGTCTTCACCTCACTGTGCATGCAGATGCACTCACACCTGCCTGCTGCCAGTCCTGAGCAAGCTCTGCACTGGTGGTGCCCTGATCCCGCAGCTGAATCAACTTTAGGAGATGGTCCTGGTGCTTGCTGGACTTTCTTGGGTGCCCTGAAACCTTGAAGTTCTTGATGATCCGATAAATGATTGATTTAGGTGTTGTCTTACTAGCAGCAATATTCTTGCATATGAAGCCCTTTTTGTGCAAAGCAGTGGTGACTGGATGTGTTTCCTTGCAGGTAACCGTGGTTAACAGAGGAAGAACAATAATTTCAAGCACCACCCTCTTATTAAAGCATCCAGTCTGCTATTCTAACTCAATCAGCATGATAGAGTGATCTCCAGCCTTGTCCTCATCAACACTCTCACCTGTGTTACTGAAAGAATCACTGAAATGATGTCAGCAGGTCCTTTTGTGGCAGGGCTGAAATGCAGTGGAAAAGTTTTTTTTGGGATTAAGTTCATTTTCATGACAAAGACGGATTTGCAATTAATTGCAATTCATCTGATCACTCTTCATAACATTCTGGAGTGTATGCAAGTTGCCATCATAAAAACTGTGTTGTGAAAATCAATATTTGTGTCATTCTCAAAACTTTTGGTCACTGCTGTATTCTTGCATTAAGGTCACTAACAGCTCCAGCATCACTGTAAAGTTTGCTGATGACACACAGTGGCAGGCTTCATCTCCTGTGAGGATGGAACACCAAACAAAGAGGAAGTCAGAGTCATGACATATGAGAGCCATTACACTGCAATATAAGGGCCCGAATGATCAGGCACTGGGACAGTTCCTTACAACAGACTATCAGACTGCTGAACTCCAGTCAATGAACCATTCTGCTATCCATATCAATCATCCATATTCATAAGCCCAGTCGTTGTTTTCGGCATACAGTGGTGCCTGCGGTTCATGAACTCAATCCGTTCCAGGAAAGTGGTCATGAACCAATTTGTACGTGAACCAAGGCAATTTTCCTCATAAGAAATCATTGAAATTCGATTAATTCCTTCACAAGCCTACCAAATAATAATTTTTGTTAATAAATTTTCAGATTTTCATAGTAAAAACCTTAAAGAAAAACACAATATAGTGTGGTGACGGGCGGACCGAGGCATCGAGGGAGCAGAGAGAGACATGGAGACTTGCTTGCTGGGGAAATCATGCTCTTTATTAACAGTCCTTAACACTTGTATTGTTGTTGTTAATGTTAATGGTTACATTTCCCTATTGCCACGCGTGTGTTTGCCCGTGTCTTGTGTGTACCCAATCCGATCCTCACGTGTATTTAGCGTGTGTAAACCTTCCACCGTTTGTGCATCTTGCAGTTCAGCGTCTGACAACCTTGTGTTTCCCATTAGTGTATTTCGGTTCGGTGCTCGTTGGTTGCCGGTTGTGGTCCTTCTATTTACAATTGCACGTGGGCCATGCTGGGACATGCACCCTGCCAGTGCTACACTAGTATAAAAAAAGGAATCTGGTTGAGGAATCTCTTCATCGACCAAATTTTGTACGCGAACAATGTATTTTTTTCACTAAATTTTTGGTCGTAAATCAAATTGTTTGTGAGCCACAGCGTTCGTATACCGCAGGCACCACTGTATTTATTTTTCAAATTTGCACACTATTTATTAATGCAGTGCCATATATTGCCACTCCCTGTATGCATCCTGTTGCACTCTTTTCTTGTCTTTATTTGTCTTTATGTTTATATGTGTTTCAGAGGCAAAGTAACCTTTACTGTCTTCTCGGCTATACAGTGATGCAAGTCGACATGGTTCTGGTTTTTACAGTTTACAAAGAAAGTGATATAAAATACACATATATAAATAAACTGTATGCAATTTAGTACAAAATATATTTTTAACATTCAGAAATTGTGCAGATATTGCACCAGCAGCCATTATGGAAGAGAAATAGATGCATAATGGAATGTAATTATGTGTGAGTACTTTATCAGTGTTGTGGCACAAATAAGCAAGTTGTGACTTGTGACAAATAAAGCAAGTTGATTCTTTTTGTTCTGCTAGATGGCAATACTTTAAGTGGTGAACTACGTCTGCATCATTTCCAGTTTTAGTTGGGGCAAGTTTTTGTCAGAGTTTACAGTACACTGCACCAGTCTGTCGCATGTTAGACTTTAATCTGCAAAAAGTACCTTGTTTATCCACAATAACTAATTTTTAAAAAGATCTGTGGCTATACTGAGCAGTCTCTTTCTTTAGTGACACTTGAAGTTTCCTCTGAGTGCCATGATATTACTAAAACAGTAGCATGTGGCATACTCCCCTACCTCAATCAACCATGCTGCTGTGCTTTTGTTGGGCATAGCTTGTCTAGTATTAAAAGACTACCCTATTATCGGTTTAAATTGGGTTTGCTTCTGTGATTTGATAGGCTGATATTTGCTATCAAGCAATGTTTATTGAAGTTTTTCATTTTCTTATCCTTTACATTTTACATGATGATAAACCAATTCATCGTTTATATCGCCCAGCCCTGCTATGGATGAACACGGTGTATTTAATAATGCATAAACATTTACTACTGAAGTATTTATTTTTACATGGTCAGATAGAAGCTCTTTAAGGCTTTGTCCACATTACTGGGGGTGTAAATGACCAGTTGTGCTTGACGGCTGTTATTGACAGCTGTATGAAGCAATAACGGTGTTGCTTCCCTTTTGGGTGATTAGTATTTGATATGTGTTTCAGCTGAGCTATTTTTGCTGCACATTAAAACTTTTCAAAATGGGCTGTGTGTTAAAACAGGGACACATTGTTATATTTCACTTATTTGTCAGGACACTATTACACATTGCCGTAAATTGGTACTGTCACAGTCGAACCAGGACGTCTGGCCATCCTACCTAACAATATTCTACTATCAATAGGTCTATGATGAGCTTGGGGCCCAGTCCTGCTATTCTTTGAATGTGCTTGTTACTGGTTTTTGTGGGGTTTTTTTTTGGAGTATTTTAATGTTTTCTCCTGGTGTTAGTCTCATATTTGCTGGTTCTTTGTCTCCAGGTTTCTGATTTCAGGTTTCTGCTTCAGTTGCTCTCAGTCTCTGTGAGACAAAATACAAAACTTTCCTTTTTTTGTCATTTATCCAGTATCATCTACTGAAGAAGTGGTGTCGATTCAAACTCTATATTGCACCACTTGGCCTTGGGTAATTTTAACCAGTCAGTGTTTGTAAACTGGTGCTGTTACTCATCTCCCAGATCCACCTACCATAAAATTTATGTGCTACTGTGAATATTTTAAGATTGTTTTTCAAAGTATATTTTGTAGGTGTCATTTAAAAATGCATGGTAAGAGAATAATGCAGAACAAACTCTTCCATTCTACTACAAAAAGCACTAGCTGATAAAATTATTGGAGCTTGGGATTGTAAAAAATACTGTGTTAAAATAAATTGATCCTACTCCCCAGAATTTATATCACAGATTAAATCTAATATAAAATACTTCAGTCTGTGGGGGAAATATATATAAGTATCTAAAGGAGGGGCTTGTGATGGTGCTTAGCCAAGTGAAGCAAATCTACCATGCTTCTGACGTCTCTTATTCTGGCATAATTATAACTTTGTCCACACTTTGGATTTATTCAACACAAACATGGGTTATGGAGAAGATGACAAGTACAATGAGAGGCAAATCCAGCAAATGTTTTTGTTCTGGTGAAAGTGGTCAGTGCTAGTACTACGAATGTAGCTTCTTCCTTAGATGAAGGGTTCCTAGCTTTATCAAACTGGATGATATCTCCAGCAAAATTCTGGATATCACCAAATGTATTGTGGAAGTGCAAAGCCAGATTGCAAATACAGGGGAAGAAAATTCAGCTACTAGAGCAAAGCTGGCAAGTGCCATCAGGAGTGAAGATGCCTACGATGGGCTGGAGAACAACTCCAGATGAGAGCAGCACCGTGCTCACAGACTGGGTCAGCGCCACTTGGGAATAGGGCTGGCTGGGGAGATAACCATGACTGGTGATAATGAAACTATACAGCTTCCAGGACATGGACTAGATTCCTGCTGCAATTAAGATTAAGGGACATCTGATCTACAACAGCAATGAGCTATGTCCAGGCGGGGAATAACTTAAGGAACTGAATGCCAAGTTCCGCCTGCCACTCTAAGGACGCTTTACAGCATCTGTACTTCCATGTGTATCTCACCGATGAGAGCAGAAGATACTTTTGGCCAAATTTGGGGAATTTCAAAACTATGTTTTACTTAAAACACACTGACAGGAGAGTGTTTCTTGTACAGTATTATTATTATTATTATTATTATTATTATTATTAACCAAGATCTCAGTTTAGCTTTTGTAACCATGATGTTACACAACATCAATCCATGTTGCACTGCAACGTCAGAAACAATGGGCATATTATTGAATATGTTCTGGATCAATATCATACGGGTAATGTTGTTGTAACTCACCACTGCTGGATATTACTCTTTCTCACATTTTTCCTTGATCTTTTCCCCTTATATCCTGCAATCATAGGAGGCCCTGTCTTGGTGATGAGCTGCCTTAGCCAATCATTTCCCATTTTTTTATTCTTTGGTTTTTAAATGCATCACTAGAGGACTAGGTTTATGCATTATGTGTGTTTGGATTAAAAAGGTGGACTTTTTTTTAATTTAATATAGTGTGACCTCTTGCTGCTTGTTAATGTTGCTTAAATTAGATCTTCATTTTATTTTGTTTAATTCATGGGTGAAATCAAAATAAATCTAGAACTGAAAGGAATGAGTTTTGTAAGTAAATGGAAAAAATACACATTTGCAGTATGTTTACCTGATGCAGATAATGCCAAATTAGAAATGGACTGGGGGAGGAGGGGGCAGATATTTTTCTCTGCAATATCAGAATTCTTGCTGTTCTACTTCATTAACCTTTCCCATTTTAACTGGATATACAGATGAGGATGACAGATATGTGATAAGTTCAGGTTAACTATACAGTGCACTAACTAAGATTAACAACAACCAACATAACTCTTTCCAAAGAACCTTTTTTCCATTATTGTGTCGGGATGTAGCTGTTTCTTCCCGCCTATTTGCAGTGCTGGGGAAAGTTTTTAATTTATATTGGATGTGGAAGTTAAACCAAAAACTTGCACTTTCAAACAGAAACACTAGATGAAAGCATTAGGAAACTTCTTCAATTTTGAATTCAATTGAATTCAATTTGTATGGTGCATTTTCACTATAGTCCATTGTCTCAATGCGCTGCCCAATCTTTTAAGCTCCCCCTTAGCTATTTTTTATAGATATGAATGAAACAGCAGATGCCTGCCCTTTGTATTTACGAAAACCTGGAGCCATTTTCACTTACACTGTTTCCAAGAAGAGAGAACTGAGGCAGATTCATTGAAAGCTAGAAGCCAAGCTCACAGATTTGTAATCCAAATTTAAGGACTCAGCTGACAAGCATTTTTTTTTCCAAGAAATCCTGACAACAAGATCAGCTCTTGATCAGAGCTAAATCAGCTCCATTTTATGTTAAACTTAAGATGTATGAGCCAAGGGAAGTTACTGGCAAGAGTAGGTACGCCAACTTATAATCTGATATCATCTTTAAAGGACAGGAACCGCAAAACATATCATCTGACCATAACAATAAATATGCTTATGACACTGTATTATACTCAGCTCTATTCATCTAACATGACATTGTTTAAGAATGTGATGAAAGTTTTCTTAGATAAAGTCACCCCCCCACCCCCGCCCCAAAACTCACTGAAGAGAATCCAGAAGTGGTATTGGCTCATATTGCACATTGTCATTGATGCAATTAGGTCTTTGAAGAATGACAAAGTAAAAGGCCCAAATGGCGTTCGCCTAGAAATTTATTTAAGGTATGCGGGAACATCATATTGATGAACTGCTGATGATACCAGTTTGTGGTATATGTTTCACTGCTCTAAGTTGGGAAGCAGTTTTGTGAAATGGATAAGGTTAATTTACCGTTCACCTCAGGCCTTTTTCTTAGCCAATGGCATTCATGAACCCGCCTAAAATCTTCGCCATGAGACCCAATGTGGCTGCCCCTTGACAACATTACAGCTTGCATTGGCTTTTGATCTATTGGCAGAAGCCATTAGAAATTATGAAGTGCATATTTACATATGCTGGAGAATGTTTCTGTTACCTCAGCCATAGAAATACATTCAATTTAACAGATACGTTTGTTTCTTTTTCGGGTTACAATGTAAATTTCAGGCCATCTGAGGCAATGTCCCTTCGTAACGACACGGAAGCTAGCTAGCTTCCAGGTGTGCTAGACTGTTGGCGGTTTCTGTTGTTTGGAAATTAATGTCACCCCAAACCTAAAAAGTCTTGTCAAACTTAGCTTCACACTCATTAACAAGAAAGTCATGGAAGAGTATGAAGACCTTGAATGCATTATGAATGGGAAGGAGAAGCATCGTTAAAATGAATGTTTTCCTCTGATTATGTAACAAAGGATTTTGCAATTAGTCCTGTCACACCAGAATTTATTTGAAATAGTGTTATGTTGAAGATAGTGACCCATGGTTTGCACAAATTTTCCCTCAACTGAGTCTTCTTCTGGTGAATGTTAGTTGGTATGTAATTTTTGCCCGTTTAATGGAAAATGTGGTAGCGGAATGAACAGTACAGATTTTGTCCTCTGACAAGTCTATTAGCTGTAGCTTGCATGTTAATATCCTTGCTGGCACTTTGTAAGCTACCATAGCCTACTGGGTTGCTGCATGAGATGAAGGGGGCAATGCAGCATAGTCATAGCAAGTCCAGTTGCAAAATAGTTGATGTTTATTTGTTAAGAGAAGCTGTGAAAAGGAAAGTGTAAAAGAACGGATGGAATCCATTTATGTAAATCAACAAAATGTAAATCAGAATATTAAAATACAAAGTTGTAAGATGACTCGGAGAAACTGGAATAGAACTGAAACAGTTAAAAACACTGTATACTGTAAGGGCAGAAGCTCAGAGACCCACATGCAGAAAGCGGGGAGTTCATTAGAGGAACCAGCAAACAGACAAAATGAGCGGCAGGTAGGAATGTTGGCTGGGGTAACGAATGCGAAGCGGTCGATAGCCAGGGGAGTCAGTGTTACAAACGCAGAAGGTGAGCAGGGTAAGAACACAGGGGGGGGTTGAGGGTTGTCTGGGTAGTGGAAATCTGGAACTGGAATGGAAAGGAAGGTTAAGGCAGTATGCAAGACAGAGATAGCACTCAGTATTCTGCAGGTTACAGAAATACCTGGCAGTGAGGGATCAGGCAGGTAAGCTTAGGTATGAATGGAGCAGGTGTGGCGTGATTAGCTCTGCTCATTAACCCGCATTTGCACATAAGCCATCACATAGACCAGGGCTGGCAAACATTCATTTTTTTAATTATAAGGCAGGTCACTTCACATTAGGTTGATTTAACCTAATGTGATTTTTAATGTTAAGGCTTTTCCTGCCACATAATTTATGAGTAGTAAGCTGGTAATTTCATAAGTTCTTTTGTTTTATTTTTAAATGTAACATGAAAACGTATCCTAAAAGTTATTCTTATCCTTATTTTTATTCACGTTAGGCAAAACAGCCACTATGTATGACAGAGGCAACGTCAACCAAGCACCAACAGTGAACAGGGGACACAGCAGTGTGAAGAATTTGTCAGCATTGCAGTTTGTCAGAACCCCCCTTCAGCTCCCACACCTATCGCAACTGCAAACAATTTTTTTTTACATTTCCCACCCCCCCATCGACAAAAAATACCTGTCATTTTTATTAAGACATTTGGAACAATACAAATACTCATACAAATATTCATGAAGAGATGAAATAGCTGCATACCTATAGCTTTTGCGCTTTTCTTGTTTGTTGATGCTTTAGTCATCTTCTTATCCATTTGCGTTAACTTGGCACTCGAGCATCGATACCCATCCCCCAACAATGCCAACCAAGAGTCATGCCTAAACTAATTCACTTTGGTGGCATGCAGACTGGCTTTATTTTATTCTTAATGATCTTACACAAAACAGAAAAAATACAACAGTATGTCTGTGAAACTATATATTCATAGTATTATTAATGAATTGTGGTTTATATTGTAGCATTTTGCAGTGTGGCTGATTTTACTAATCGTATTAGTGCTGCGCGGAGTCAGAGATATGCTTTTTGATAGGGTGAGGTGGCAATCTATCTCAGGCTTCCAGTGGGGGTTACAACAAATGAACATTTAATTAAAAAATAACTTGTCTAATTACTAATTTCAGTCAGCTCGTGGCAAGTAATCATCCAGAAGTGTCTGTCCTTGATTTGACCAGTTTGCTAATGTTCTGATAAGCAATGCATGTAAGCAATTCTGAGAACTGGTCTAGATTCAGAATATTGTGATTGGATGAAAAGTGACTGGACTTGGTGGTAGCAAAGTTATTTTTACAAAGAGTTTTATTTGGATAAATTTGTTTTTGTAATTGCAAACAGATTGTTTTTCAGAAAAAGTGTCATAAAACTGTCATGAAAGGCGTCTTTAAAATAAAATGTATTATTATTATTATAAAAGAGCTTGCCGAGTACTTGATGAGATTTGCATGGTTTCTACATTAGAAATGTATCTGTTTTTTTTTTCTTAAATAAAATTATCTGTGTTCAATGTTTGAGGCAGAAACACATCCTTGCAATTTGTCTAAGCGTGGGTTCTCTGCATGTGTATCTTCAGGAGGCCTGCTCAGAAACAGCGTGGTCACTTCTTGCCTAAGGCTTTCAGATATTCATACTTTTCAAAGGGATTTTTGGGCAGTGGGGATCTGGAGGTGGGCATGGGGGGCGCCAGGGCATACAAATGCATGTTGTCAGGGTTCAGGCAGGGATTTTTGCAAGAAGTAATCACAGTGTTGCTCTTGCAACTGCCTTCATGTCTCCAAGCTATCCCAAAAATGCCTAGGGCCAAAGAAATAATAAAAAAAAAATGAAACCCAAATAAATATGCTCTACTTCCTTTGCTCAAAACTAGGGGTTTCTACCTCTGAATAAATAATGAGTAGCAAAAATATACAGTGGCATAAAAAAAGTATGTGAGCCCTTTCTAGTTACCTGCATTTATGTATACATTTGTTTTAAAATATAGTCTGCTCTCCATATAAATGACAATAATGAACAACCACGATCTGGTTTAACGAATAACACAAATTATTGTATTACAGTAAAATCCCGTTATAGTGGACTCGCTTATAACGGAATATCGTCTATAACGCTCAGCTGGACTGAACCCCAACGACTCTTGTACCATCTCACAGTCTGCAAACAAAGCAAATGGCACTCAGTTATCCACACAGTGCAGAGCGTCACTATTAAAGACTGATGCAGCACTCAAACACTCCCTGTGACTCGAGATGGTACACATTAGAGATCATATGCGTGATATTCAAGATTGTTAATATTTGTTTAAACAGTTTTGAATTAAATGATGATCACTGATGTGTTTGGCTCCTTGATCTTGATCCTATGAAAGCCAAAGGTTGAGAAGAACTTGGTCAGAACCTCCATTACAGACTTTGTTGATTGTCCGGCAACAGGATTGCTTCAGAAAATCCCGTAGTGACAGATTATTAAAAACTTATTTAATATTTCAGTTCATTTAAAACTTCTTACCTGAGGGTGATTGGAGGCAAGAACACCACACAATCCACCATGACATTTTCAAATGGTTCCCCAATAGCCAGAAAAGGATGAAGCGGTCCAGGCAGGATCACATGATTGGGTTTTCCTGTGGAATAACACACAGAGCAGGTATGACAATATTGGACAACATCTGATTTCATCCCGGGCCACAAGAAGTGTCGCAAAATGTGATTGTATGTTTTTGTAGCTCCTACATGATCTGGCCACAAGTTATCTTGAGCTACAGCCTGCACCTGCTTTTGATAGATTTTTTGAATCACAATCTGACACACAATGCTCCACGTTAATCCACTGCAGCCAAGACCCTTGCTAATGAAAGGTCTTCCTGTGAAGTTTTTATCTACTGAATTCCGGAGACAGTCAAAGAATCTAAATTGTTAGGCAAATCACAATCAGTAGAAATGGGACCGGAAGCTTGAGATAGCACACTTTTATGGGTAAGTACGAATTTGTCAGCCAACGCAATAGCGTCTAGTAGGGAAGTAATTGTCTGCTTTGTGCATAGTCCACAAAACTTTGATTTCGCATTATGAAATTGCTGCCTACTGTATATGCTGCCTGAGTTTTCCTGTTGCCTCTGTTGAAGATAGCAAAGAAACTGTTATGCTCCTGTGCAAGTGAACTGTCATGTTGAGCGGGATGTTCAGTTCTGTTATTGGTGTTGCGGATGGTGTGGATGGCTTGCCTGTCACGTTGTTGTTGCTGAAGTGTTACTTAATTCACCATTTGAAAGCTGTTTTAGCATGTGTAATGTCTCCTTTCACGTTAGCCCTTGCTGTGCTGTATGCCACTGCATCACCAGACCTGTAAACTGCAGGAAAGACTACATTTAACACATTTTGCAACAAGCAGAGTAGTCGCTGCATGTGCTTATGCTGCCATCTTGGGTCTATAACAAATTCAAATTCTCAGAATGACCTATAATGAGCCTTAGCAAACAACATCTAGTCTGACCTGCTTGGCATGTCACCACCATGAGCCTGACCAGGAAAAGTGGAATGATTATATGTAAATTAAGATGATTGGTCATGCTTATGATCCATGAATACATCCATATATATACACAGCGGCTCAGCTTGTATGATAAGTTGAGGTAGAGGCTTTAGTTTACTTAAATGACTCAGCTCAGAGGCTGCACAGAAATATATCACTGTATGATATAAGGTAGCCATTTACCTCCAGTTTTCCTGACCCAAGTAATTAGTCAGAAAGCTAGAGTCATTATGTGTGTATTTTTCCTGGCTAGGAATTATGTTAACACAGCTCCCTTGGAATTTACTACGGTTAGCAATTACAGACAACCAAGAATTTATTCTCTAAGTAGAAACAACATAAACCAATGATTCACATTCAAACCACAGAGTTGCCTAGTTACTGTACATTATGCACAAAAAACATAATTCACAGAGTCAAAGTATTGTATAGCCCAGTAGAAGATACACAGACTTCATCTGAGAACAATCTGGCTTCAGATACTCTTCACACTTACCTAATGAGAGCTCTAGTCACAGTGTCTCCCTCACTGTCTTGTGGATCCCTCTTTAAATATCAAACCAAGAGACAGGCACCTCTTTTGAATGTAGTAATACACTGATCACTGACCAGATATTGTAAACATAAGTATTCTTGGTTTTACATGCTATTTTTCCTATGGCGATAGTGACAGTTATCTTTCTGAAAGTATACCAATAGGTCATTGGACATCCAAAACCACCAAACTAACAGTCGGAATTTCAATGGTGGGTTCATTAAGTTTCTTGTGTACCAAGAGGGCAGAGCCTTCCAATAAGGCAAGATTTCACTAACTTTGTATATCCTTTTATTATTGTATACTGTTTTAAGCTGAGACCATTCAAATGAGACCAAACATGAATATGTACATCTATTCGATTATCAACAGGCAATGTTTCTCCCCTTTAGGGATTTAGTGGGGACTTTGTGTTATCTACAACAAGAGAAAGAAGCATGAAATGGAAGAGGGAAGAATGGGTTTATGGTCAGAGGGTGTGTGGTGGGCCTCACTGGGGTGGAGGTGAGGTCACCAGGTCCCACCAGGGCCTGTTTATCAGTTCACCCCTGGAGTAGAAATAGCACAGGCCCGAAGGAGTCCACAGTCCCATGGGACTGGCCTCATTGCAGTACAATGGGATAGAAACCACCTTGGCTTTTTAAGTTCTGTGGTGAGGCTTGGGGATCCTTGGCAACATCCACAGCTGTTTTTGTTGGATCCCACATGAATAATAAGGAACGGGATATTTTTGCCACAAGCTGCACATCCAGTTTTAAATTTGTCCTGGTGAAGTGAGAAAATGTTTCAGTAATATGCAATTAATATGTTGTGGATGCATTAAACTTAAATTTGAATCTTCATGCATTTAGCATTTAACTCGTCATCTTGGTTGCAGAAACCTTTCTTCACTGAAATATTATAGTGTTCCAATCATCTTCTAACCACTTATCCTTGTCAATGGGGCTGCAGCCTGTCCAAGGTAGAATAGGGTAACACCACCAGCAATATGACAGTCCATCAGAACACACATATACACCGTATGGACAATTTTTAGCCAGGTTAAAATAAGCCACACTACACAGGGGCAGTTCCACATGCAGAGCAAAGGCAGGATTTAAACAGCCAACCCCAGGGGTGAGAGCCACCCCATTACTCTGAACTACGTTATATATCAGCTCTCCTTTGCATAGGAACTTACCATTAGTTCGCTAAAACTATTCACAATAAAGACGTTTTACAAACAGACCACCCTTGGTATAGTAAGTATTTCAGTGTACATGGGGTGTATGAGTATGAAGAAATTTTCCCCTCACAGAATGAACATAACTGGAGACCCATAGCTGAAACTATGGGTGTAGTCATATTTTCTCCAGAGACTGGTACTGGCTATAAATGATTTCGTAGAATTTCCATTTCTGTTGAATTCTGTCACATTTTGCCATTGGAAGTAAGGTAAAGTCTATACAAAATTATAAAAGTAAAACATAAAGCAGCAGTTTCCTGGCGGCTGTGACATGCATGTCCGGCACTCTGGGTTTAATTCCTGGATGCTGGTTTGGTGTGTTTGGTTACATGGTTGTCATGATTTGAAGACTCTATATTATCCAAGGTGTGTTCATATGTGTCTGAGTGTGTGCAAGGGTGTAGGAGAGAGGTGACAGCTTAGTAATTTAAATGCAAAGCATTATTTTTTCACTTTTTTGTCTTTTTTTTTGGGGGGGGGGGGGGGGAGATTAAATATTGGGGGCCATACTTCCCCATCCCTCCAGGGTCTTATGCACCCTGTGCGTCTGCCTTCCTTGGTATCCCATCCTGGTTGTTCTCTACTCTGTGCCTCTTATTTTTCCTTCAGTAGGTTCCAGGCTCAATGCGACATATACACAATAAGCAGTTATGGAAGATTTGAAAGAAAGATCGTAACAAAATCCTAGCATCATAACAGAAAATTTTAAGAAAAAAACACATAGTTTAAGTTCAAGCAGTCAGCATGGCCTGTTGGGGCAGAGATGAAAACTTGGCTTTATGTTTAGGATTACAGATAGCACTTCTTTGTGTATGCATGTTGACGAGTATAAAATGCTGTGTATTCTGATATAAAGAGCATTTGCCTGACAGAGCTTAAAATTCTGTTGTTCCTTAAGCTCCTTGCTGCTGCTTTTCTTATCCCTTGTAACTTTCATTCCATTTATGATCACCTGCGTTGTGCTCCATTTTGGGATTCAGAACTGCAATGAATAAAACTTTTGTCAAGTCACATTAACATTCCACAAAAGCAAGTGCCATAGGTCACAAAGAGAAATGTATTATGATATACAGTGTAGTTTTACAAAGCTACACAAGTATTGAATGCAGCATTCCATAATACAGTTTTCCAGACTTCAGTTCAGTTCTGTTTGGCTTTATGCATTTGATAGATATGTATATTTTGAAATATATTATATACAAACACATATACAGTATCTGATGGCCAGTGTTAATTTTGACAGTATATTTTATTTTTACTTTTAGTCATAGTCTTTTGATGAAAATGCAACTTATTTTTAGTCCTTTTTACTCATCTAATTTTTTGTTTTAGTCTAGTTTTAGTCGCCAAAAGTTACAGGATATTTAGTCGACTAAATCTAAAGTAAATATACAGTAAATGCAGCCAAATGAAAATATGTTTAATTGTAGTCTGACATGCATGTACACACATGTGCCTAGGCTAGTCTAAAGTATGAATAAAGCCAAAATTGGGTCTCAAACTAAATACTTGCTTATTAACACATATTCATTCATGTTATAAAAAAAAACAACAACAAAAAACAAGTGTCCTCTCTCAAAAACATTATCATGCAATAAGGGACAACGAACGTGGGAGCAGAAGATGGGGCAAATGGGGTTTTATTCAACTAATGGACCAAAACAAAAAGGAAGAGGGTAACAGCAGCTGTCAGTTTTGGTCAGCTGCCTAGAGCTGTCCACACACCCTCCAATCTCCTTTCTTAAAGACTGGGACCACCATCCCTGTCTGCCAATCCAAAGGCACTGTCCCCCCAGTCTGCCAATCCAAAGGCACTGCTCCCAGCCTCCACGCAATGTTGAAGAGGCATGTCAGCCAAGTCAGCCCAACAACAACAAGAGCTATAAGGACTCAGGGCGAAAGTCGAGCTGCCCCACATCTAACTGCCTGACAACCTCTATGCTCTGTCTCGTCCACATGTAGCTTAGCTGTATAATGCAGTCTACCCGCGTCTAAGGCACCAAACACAACAAAATAATAATTAAAAAAATTTACATAATAAAAAAGCATTAAGTGCTTCTAGTGCCTACAACAGGGAATTAAATCATCCTACTCTATTCCTCACAATTTAGCCACAGCACCGGACTCCCACTCAATCCAATCAAGTAAGCATAGTCAAACTAGAACCCTAATTACCAGCCAGTTCAATTCACCACTCACTTCCAGAAAACATTACCTAAACAACAACCCCCCCAGCATGGGTCTCCCCCAAAAATACCAATATACAGATGTGCTGGCACTACTGCATAAGTTTAATCCATTACCCACTCACCAACACAACCTTATAAGGCACATATTATAACCTTATAAGGCACATATTATTTCCAGTCAGCCTAATGCTGGTCAAGCCCCCTAATGTTACTCCCACCTGGCTCCTGACTGGAGGGGAGGCTACACACAGAAAGTCTTTAACTAGCTTATTTATTAAATACTTAAAGAAAACAGTCATCAGTGTAAATGTCTAAGGGTAAGGAAGCATATTTGTCGGTTAAAGGCCAGGTTAAGCCCAAGTAATAACAAGCCAAAAAGAATGGGTTTTCTGGAAGAGAGGGGGGGAGGTCCAGGTCAAAAGCCCTGTACCCCCCATATTGAGCCAAACCAGCCCATTTAACTGTGAGCCAATTATCCCAGTAATCACTGGGAGGCACCCACACCTGCGCTATGACTCAGTCCTGTGGAAAAGGCAAAAAAAACATGGCAGGACAGGTTGAGTCACCACACTGTACACAGACAGATTCCAGGTAGCTGGAAAAAAAATGCTCCAGAGGCACAGTGCAGTGTATATGAAATCTAGGGCTGCACCTAGCTATTGTTTTATTTTTATCATTCTAGCTATTATTGTTTCTATGAGTTTACTAATGTAATGACTAATTAATTGAATAACCCAATAAAAATTGTGGTTCCTCCATTTAAATCTACCAATTATATACCCAATAGTAAATCACTTACCACTTGAATATCAACATTTCATTGTCTAATAAAATGCAACAACAAAGTATGCAAACTAAAAATCTTTTCAAATAAATGTAATTAATTCCAGTTGAGGAATAAAGGCCTAATAGCAAAATTTTACTAAATTAAATTTAACAAAAGTAATACAGTTCAAGCAACACTGGTGATTTAACAAAACTTGCAGAGCTTTAACTGGAAATCAGTACTGGATATCTCTGGGGTGGGGGGAGGACACGCCTGTTACTGAGTTACTGTGGGGGTGGGGGGAGGACACGCCTGTTACCGGGTTACTGTGAGGGGAG
>JAODJU010000119.1:26768717-26778960 GCA_026776725.1 Gnathonemus echidnorhynchus | reverse complement strand
GATAGCATCGTGCATGTTTACACTAACTGAATACATATATTTAGACAGTAAAAATACATTTAGACAATGATAGACAGCAACAGTAATTATTATTTATAATAAAATACATTTTAAAATACAGTGGAACCTCGGATTATGAGTAACGCGGTTTACGAGTGTTCCGCAAGATGAGCAAAGATTTTTAATAAATTTTGACTTGGAAACCGAGCAAGTCCTGGTTTACGAGAGCCAAATATCATCAAAAATCATATGGCACACATGCGCTCCTTGTTTTTAAGTGCGTTCGGCACTGAACCAATGGTTATTCACTTTCTCACGCTGCGGAATTGTGGGCAATCGAGTTGTAAACATCCGAGCGCGTGTATTTAAAAATCACTTTTCTTTGATTTTAGTGAGGAAAGCCTGATTTGATATAGACCAAATCTCCCACTATGATATACTACAACGTTATATGTTACAATATGCTGAAATGAATGATCATCGATGTCACAAGGAACAATGCAATAACTATTCAATACAAAGTATTACAAACTGCAGTCTTAGAGCATTTAAATTAATTTATTTAGCAGATTCTTTTGTCCAAAGCAATAGATAAGTGAGGAGAGCTTGGGTACAGAGAAGATTGTCAATCAGTTAATCACATTAATCATTTTTATATGGATATTTTGGGTTGTGGAACGAATCATCTGAGTTTCCATTATTTCTAATGGGAAAATCCGCTTTGATATACGAGCGCTTTAGATTACGAGCACGTTTCCGGACCGAGTTATGCTCCCAATCCGAGGTTCTACTGTACTTCATATGGCCCATATAGAGATCCTCTTACCCATATCAGCCTAAGGCCCCCAGCCCCTAACACAATTGGGGTTAAGGGCCTTGCTCAAGGGCCCAACAGTGAAATCACTCTACCAACCACAAGATTTGAACAAGTGTCCGTCCAATCAGGGGCACAGAATCCCTTCCCATATATACCACACGCTGCCCTTTACATAATGAACTATCCATCACCCCAGTTTAAGTACAGTATAGTCCAGCCATATTTTCACATTTCAATGTCCTTCACCCTGACACAGAATACCACTGCTATAATTACCTTCAGTGTTATGTGAAATGGATTTTAAAGACCTCCTTAATTGTTATAGAATCCATGTTAGATCTTCTTTTTCTCTGTAATGGCTGCTTGTGTATGAAAGGGAAAGGAATCACTGTGGATAATTATGATGACAGCAAGTAAATTGATATTTCATAAAAGGTTTTTCATATATGTTAAAGAAAATTTAATGAACAATGTTGTGTGTACCCTACAATGGGTTGGTACCATGTGTATGTGATTTCCAGTAAACATGTCCCGTGTTGCGTGCCCCTTTTTGTGATCCAGTCAGCCTTTCCAGACCAGTTACAGTAAACCACCCTTCTTGTTGCGATCACTTAGTCTGGAGGGCAGGTTAACATTGTGATTGGTTGTAAAATACAAAACCCCAACGATGAAGACTGATTGAGGGATAATGAACAGTCTTAATATGCAACTTAGCTACATTAACCCTAGGATAGCTTTGTTCATTTGACCTCAGTTTACAGTAACATCTGAGTTATGACTGAAGGCACACAAATAAAATTACTTTAAAATGACAAAAATTGGCTATAGCTAAAAATAGTAATGGTATTGAAAGAAATAGTTGACTAACTGATGGTTGTTTTTCAGTCTGTAATGTTACCCACTATATTAACAGAAGCAAACACAATGCAGTGAATGACCGTCAACACTGTTCACACATGGAAAGCAAATGAACTGGAATAATGATATACGTAATATTTTGGGGCAACATTAATTGAGACAATAGTCAACTTATATCTCTCTTTCTCTTTGTGCCCCACCATGACATGGATTCAACAAGACCTCTGAATGTGTCGTATGGTATCTGATGCCAAGATATCAGCAGCAGATCCTTTATGTCCTTAAGGTACAAGGTGGAGCCACTGCAGATCAGAGATTTTTCAGCACATCCCAGAGATACTTATTAGGATTCAGATCTGGGGAATTTGGCAGCCAGCACAATGCCTCAAACTCTTGTACCACACTGCATTCCTGAACAGTTTGTGCAGTGTGGCAGGGCACAGTGTTCTGCTGACATTAGGTCAGGGGTCGCAAAGGGAACTACCTGACCAGGACACTCACCTATTTGGCAACTATTCCACACCTATTTTATTGACACTGACTAGAAATTGGTTTGGAATAATAAATCACAGATTAAATATAAGCTTGTTTGGACTACGCAGTTGATCACATTATGATTTTATCAGCAATGCATTGTAAACTTTCAAACCATGCTACTAATACTACTAACATTTCTACCATATCTATTGGTTAGGCATTAGGGTGGGGTGAAAGAATCAAAATTTCCAATAGCGATTTCCAATAGTGCGGAAAAGTTGTCACTGGACCTCATTATTAAACCAGCTTCTTGTCCAGTGAGTGGCCATTTGCAAGCAAAATGGACACAGAACCGACCTGTTGTGACAGGTGGCTCATCTTTCATGCTTCTGTTTCCTCTTGCAGCACTTGCAGCTGCCTCAGGTGAGGGCGCGGTCTCGCAGTCTGGTCTGCGCAGTCTGGTCTGCGCAGCCCGCCAAAGCGGTCCAGCGCCTCCCTTAATGCCCAGTTCAGGTGGTATGCTGAGCTGTGTTTGCAGATTTCTAGCTGTGCCTGGCAACTGTAGGCGTGCTGGATGTTGGCATCCTCTGGAATACAGTGTTTTTGGCACAAATGACTACATTTAACACATTTTGCACCATTTTTTTCTGACTCAGAATAGCCTTTACACACTGCCATCTTGATTCTGCCATGTGGCCAAAGCTGGGATCCAGGATCCTGTCCAGATCTTCCAAACAACCAGTTACCCTTCATCTTCCCCTGCTTATTGAGGACACCTGTGTGATTTCCTCTGATGGAGTTAAATGTATTTCTCCATTGCTTAACTTTTTAACTTTTTGGATTGCAATTCTGCTATTGGTTTAACATTCTGCATCATAGATGACGATTTGCTTTATTTTTGGTGAAATAACGAATCATGGATCACTCTGCAACTGGACCTTTGCATAATCCATTACAATTGACACATAACCAAAAATAAACAGCATATTTAGATGCGTATTAACAAGGGGGGTCACATTTATTAATCTAATATATTTCATTCCATCTCTCCAATCTATTGCTGTAATTAACAAAATCAGTTGATTCAACCTAGATGTCGAAGTTTAGGAGGAGGGGGTCATTCCAAAAAAATTCCCTTATTCAACAGAATGTTGTAACATTTCATGATGATGAGTGACTAATTTTACGGTTCAAACAACAGCCTCCCAGGAGATGCAGCGTGGCTTATGATGCACTCTGCCTTCTGCGCCTGGTGGATTTGTTGCATGCCGCACCCTTGGTGAATTTTCAGGAGCCTGCGGAGGCATTACTCATCTTTTCTGGCCTTGCTGCTGTACATCTGTCTCACAGAGGAGTTGCTGGACTGTCTGGATGAGTACCTGTGGGGGTGAGGGATGAGGGGACATACAATCTCAAATATCCTTGCAAAATTACATTCTGATAGATATACCCAGTGCATATGCATGCTGACTAAAAGCCATTGTTAATTAGCAGTCACAGTTGTAATTGTAGCCATGCTGACATAGGTTTTGATCTGAGTCTGAAGGCGATCCGGTGTGCCTGCGTTATCTGGGTTAAGCGAGGACACTTCCTCCAGCACAATTCTCCACTTGCCAATTATCCTTTCAAATGCCACAGGGACAAAATCCAAGATAAATACTGATAAAGTGTAAATTTATCCCTAGCCAAAAGATGAACAGAGATTGTAACAAAGCTGGACAATGTTGAAAAATCACAAAATATGAAACTAACCTCCCACGTTAAAGCACATATTATTATGAATTACACATATGTGAAATTACAGTAAGAATGTTATTAGATATACCAGTTACAAAGAACCAACATGGGCGTTATAAAAACATTATGCAAATTGACAGTAATTTGAAAGTCAGTGCTTCCTATTTTTATAACCAAAATGTGTAACTGGGTAGAACAAGCCAATAAGCTACAAAGAGTCACATTTTCTTTGGGACTATGATTACAAGTTGAAATTTTATCTGTGGCAAACAAAGAAATTGACTTGGCTTCTACTAAAATCCATGACACCTGAGTACTTCAGTTCTATTATTCAAGTAAATATTCAGTAATCATTTGCTCAGATGTATTTTTTTCAACTTGAGATCTTTAAACCAAAGTCAGGAAAATATAATCATCATCATCATCATCATTATCAACAACAACAACAATAATAATAATAATAAAGTGTCTTCACACTTCCAAAGCTGTGTTTCCATAGGCCTCCCTGAACAATGTGATGTATCTAGACAGGTGTTACTGAAATGTCCATAGTAAGCATGTATGAATATTTTCCCTGTTATGGACTGGAATTCCATCCTGAGAATGCACTGCTTTGTGATCTTTTGAAACAGTATAAAGGTGTGAAAACGTGCTTTACGAATTGAATTGAATTGAATTAATTCAAATCTGTGTTTCCTAATATGGACTCCAGTGGGTTATACTACAAAGCAAGATTACTATGGTTTCTTGAGGCTTACCTCCAAGTTTTGGGTACTACGAATCATAGCTCACTTTTAAGCAGCATGTATTACCATGGTAATTTACACTGCAATGCTGGGGGCTCCATCACAAAGCCAGATTTTTTTTGCTTTGTCAGATCACTTGTCTGATTTAAGGTAGTCTGGATAAATGTAAAGCAAGGAAGTTGAAATCCTTTTAAATTTGGATACCTTAAATTTGACATGTTATCCAGCTAAGCAAGAAATCTGGCTTTGTGATACAGGCCCCTGCTCTGAACAGGTATAAGTGCAGACTTTCTAATTAAAACAGGCATAAGTCCTGCCCTTTCAGGAAAAAATGTATACAGTATATGAATCACTAAATAGTAGGGATCAGCAGGGTTTGATGCCAAGAGGTGATGACCATTTTGTGGGGGGGGTTGTATTACCTACCTATTAAAGAAGGGGGGGTGTATTACCCACCTATTAAAGGGTAGCTCTTCGTTTGCACAGACAAAACCCAGCCACAATCAGAGTTAGTTAACACGGCTCCAACGAGTTAACTTCAGGTATGGAAAGGTTGCTCCATAGTACTTCCCACAGGTTCACTGCAACACTTTATTGGTTAGGCAGATAATAGATAATAGATAACTGGATAAGCAGATAATAGAAGTTGGATGCATATTAATAGGCTGTGCAATTTTAGACAAAATCACTACTGGATTTCATGTTTCTATTTTCGTTTTTAAAACTTTATTATTTTATTTAGTTATACTTCTTTGATTTGGTTATTATTTGTTTAAAAAATAAAAAGGACATAAGTACACTTTGATCACTTGGGAAAAGGTCAGGTAATCCCTTAAAGTAGATCATATATAGTGCCTCAATCACATAACTCAAAGTTGTCGAGCTAAGTTATTTCAGACCATGTGATTTAGTGAGACAATACTGTTCCTAATTTTTTTGAGCTGCTAAGTCAGGGTGGAAACTGTTGATAGCAGCATCTGTGGTGTGAAAACTGGCAAAATGGCATGACGCAGCAACAGCATCTGCCCCTAGTCCATGTATACACACTACCTTCTCTTTTCTCTCACTGTTAAAGATTGTTTTGTTACTGGGCTTTTATTTGTTTGTCTCAAATTGCCGATGAGCACTGCACAATGTTCTCTAAGGGTTGGTGTGCAGCATTGTAATAGCTCCTTACACTCACTGCTGCAACCAGTAGGCTATATGGGTTTTCACATGCAACACAAATCTTTATCTAAATCCACTCAAACACCCTGTCTCTCTTTGACCCCACCCCCTACCCAAACTGACACCCTCCGGTACTGTGGCAGAGTTCAGATTCTCCCTTTCGATTATGTACTCTTTCTGAACTTCTCTCAGTAATCTCATTTAGAAAAACCTTGAGGAGTGGTTTGTAGAGCTGGAGTTTGTGTGTGTCTTTGTGCATGGGGTGAGAGGGGGGCATTGTTGGCGAACTGGGAGCATTGATCTTTCATTTGCGTTGAGCCCTCTTCAAATCAATTTTTCCCAGCCATTCTTCAGTTAATTATGAGCCATTGTGCAGAAAGCACTCTAAGATCACAGAGCAAATGCAGAGTGAATCATACAGACAAGAGATTCATGCATGGCTTTATAGAATCCACCTTCTCAAGATACAATGCACACCTTTCATTTCCAGCACATTTAATTTTCATTTGAGAACTGTAGATGCTTTCCTAAAGACGAGAAAAGAAAAGAAAAAAAAAACTGCCAGTATCAATGTCTAAACCTGTTTTTCTATCCATAAAATTCAGTTTTCTCACTTGCTTTATTTACACTATTTTGTTTGCCTTTCAGCAGTCTAATTACTTAAATTATCTATTGTGATTATATTGATTAATAATCAGTGAAACCTGACAGTCAGGTGATTATGAATATTAATTGTGTATATGTTACCAATGAGGCATATTATTGAACAGATTTATTCATAATATGTAATACATAAGTTAATCTTTTAATATTTGTGGCAAAATATATAAATAATCTTAAATTCAGAATATTTCCAGATAGTTGAAGCTTTCTAATATATTAATAGTTATGTTCTTCACAGATTGCAGCGTGGTAAACAAAAATTAATTCCACACTTTTCACACTACAAAAATATTTTAGGAAACAATGCAATTTCAGATAATAATATAAACAATCTGTAAATATTAAACTGTAAGGTATTTTTACTGATGGATGGATGGATGGATGAGCAAAATGTGGCAATATGGAAATACATATGTGATAATGACTGGTGCAGATTCTTAAAAATCTTAAAAAAGGTACTGTTACTACCAGTGCAAGATAAAAGCACGTTGGCAGGCCAAGTGCATTCACACTCTTTTGGAACACAAGATTATCAAAAAACTCCCAATTGCTAATGATGAGCAATATTCTGATGTGATATATGTTCCACTGTTGGTGGCAAATAAGATGAACAATTTTAAAAGGCAATGTCAATATAAATTGGTTGATGATTGGGTGTTTTGAAGATGGCAAATAGATATAGTAGAAGGAGAGCTTAACTATATAAGGAACTCCACTTTCATTTACTGGCCATGGGTCTTCAGTCTTAACCCAGGCTGTAACCCTCAAAACCCAGCCAACAACAAACATTATCTGTCAACCGCGTCTTTGCTTCTTTTTACTTCACATTATTGCTTAAATATTAATACATGTCTATAGCAGTCTGTTTTATGTCCATAAGGCTCCTGCTGAAAGGGCAAATGTAAACCACTCAGCTGCTCTTTTAGATGAGAACAAGGAGCTTTGTTTATTTTATTGACTTATTTATAAGATCCCTTAGCCATCAAGCTCACAGCTAAAGCTTCTTTAAAACTCAGTACCTTCTAATTATCTGTCACATATTCTGTCCCATGCTGAAGACACACAATGGCCTATAATTACCCTCTGGCCAGCATCTGTCAAGTGGAGTGCCATCGATTACACAGCACCCCCCCCCCCCCCCCCAAACACTCTCCAAGTCTCAGAGATGGAGCTCACTACAGCATGTGACTCTGGCCTGCCACTCTCACGCCTCCCCCCCCCTGCCTTTAAATAACCTGCCACAGCACCCCACAGCTTTCTAACACCTAGCCCAACACAGATCCAGACTGTGCTGCTGCCCACTATTCCATCAATCAGCAGCAGCGTATATGCTGGCCAGTCTGCTCTAAATGGGCTGGGACTCAAGGTGCACATGATGCATCAAATGACATGCATGCAACATGCATACTTGTCTGTCTCAAATAAATGTGTTTCCATGAACGTGTCTTCCTCCATCACCCCTGATGTGGCGCCGAATTGTGACCAAGTCTTGAGTTTTTACTTCTTCTTCTCATGCGTTGATGTCACCCATGAGGTCTAAAGGGGCTGGCATGAGGCGCTCATTACTGCGCGCCGTGACAGAAGAAGACAGCTCCAACTGCAGTCAGTCAGTGAAGAACCCCCACCCCCTGCCCACCCCACCCCCCACCTCCTGAGACCACTCGGACAACTCCATACCCAGCCTGTCCAGAGACACCCCAGAAACATGTCTGCTGATACGTGCCATCAATAATTTATAGATCACTCCTCTGCCAAAAGAGACAGATTTTTTGCCTTCCTCTTTGCATTTTGAGGTAGCACTGATTGAATATAAGGTTTAATATTAACTATTTTATTTTTGTTGTGGAATCAATGGATGAAGAATAAAATATGTAAACAGAAGTGGATATAAAACTGAAAACAGGAACAAAGGGCAAGAATGTAGTATGTGATCACTGCACATAGTGTTGGCATAATTAACATGCATATCTTTTGGAAACAAAGCTGCAATTTATTCAGAGCCAAGTGGAGATTCAGTGGCCCTGTTCGAGTGTGTAATGGGGTGAGGAGTGGGCTCGTTCTCGCTAGGCACTTCAACGACAAAGCCTGCTCCAATTGTCAAGGTGTCACTCGATGGTGACACCATACTGTGGAGAACAAGGGAAGCCATCTCTGGCGAGAAACACTGGGCAGACCTGGAGCTAGACCCAGAACAATTACAGACAAATACATCAGCCCAGATTGCGAGGTGAACAATCAAAAGCAGACAGAGTGGAATGAGGGATGAGCATTCCGTGTCAATATAAACAGCGTCGAAACAACAGCCCATTGCTGGACACTTACATACACAGGTTACAAGGAGTCATAAGACATGTAAGTAATAGACTATCTGGACAGTGTAGGAGGGCAATACTGTGTGACAAACATCCATCATCTTCAGTGACTGGAAGCGTACACAGATCCAAGAAAATGCCTGCTTCACATGTCAGAAGCTGGTTCAAAAGGGAATTACAAGTAGGAGGACTTCAGGTCAGGGTGATGACCTGGTTCTTGTAGCATGGGGTTTCTAGAAAAAGGAAAAAGTTTTTTTGAGCAAAGGATTGGGTTAGGGCAACACAAAAAGGATAAAAATTAGAACTGTCATTTCGGCAGGGAGTCAAAAAAGCATGTGAGAGACATAAGAAATCTCATTAGGCTCACGCTACTATGAGGTAGAAAATGGAACAGACAGACTGTTCAACATGTACCCAATCTACACTCTGACAACATTACGGTATAAAGCTACGACCTGTATCTGCCATCCATGTCCCTGCCAGTCATGTCTCAGGTAACACTTTACTTGAAGCTGTCATCTATAATTCATTATAGATACCTTCATAATGGATTATAATGGTTGGTATAAGAATTAATAAAGCATTACAGCATCTTCAATTGACAGTCAATAGGCTTTATAATGTTGATTATAATACTTCATAAGCTCCACTGAAGCTGTCATCTATAATGCACTATAGATACCTTCAAAATGAATAAGAATTAAGGATGCTTTGTTCTGTATTATGAAGGTCTTGCACCAGGTCTTCCCAGCAGCTGTGCCCATTGTATTTAGAAAAGGTGCACACAGTGAATCCTGATATGTTTTATTATTATAACATTACATTTAGCTTGCTATCAACATGTTGGCTTAACTAGCCTGATTTTAATGATTACCTTGATAAGTCAATAATATTAGATTTTGCTTTACCAAGACCAATAATTGCAGACCTAATCATAACAAACATAATCCAGACACAATTTTTGTATTGATTGCTGCTGCTATCAACCTAAATATACTTAATAAATAGTGGTGTAATGATTCATTAATTTATTTGATGCATCGAGCAGAAATCCTGTAGATTAATCAATCTTAAAATTACATTTTACAACAAAGGCCCCTTCAAATGTAGTCTAGGAATGCATCCTTATTTTGTCAAGTTGCAGCCCAGAATATTACAAGACTCATTGTGCAGACCTTCGAAGGACACAGCCTACAAAGGCTACATAGACTACATCCTTCGAAGGACACAGCCTACAAAGGCTACATAGACTACATCCTTCGAAGGACACAGCCTACAAAGGCTACATAGACTACATCCTTCGAAGGACACAACCTACAAAGGCTACATAGACTACATCCTTCGAAGGACACAGCCTACAAAGGCTACATAGACTACATCCTTCGAAGGACACAACCTACAAAGGCTACATAGACTACATCCTTCGAAGGACACAGCCTACAAAGGCTACATAGACTACATCCTTC
>JAODJU010000119.1:26735506-26765003 GCA_026776725.1 Gnathonemus echidnorhynchus | reverse complement strand
TTGCAAGGGCAAGACAAACAGGAAACCAAACAATGAGAATTTGGTTTCAAACAATTTACTTTCCTATGAGTCTTATTGAGGGTCATAGGGGTCTGGAGTCCATCCCAGAAGCTACGGACACGAAGCACAAAATAACCCGGGATGGGGCACCAGCCGTCAAAGGACACAAACACCATTCACATCAACAAACAATTTGGAGATTCTAGTTCACCTGTTTTTGACTGTGGGGGGAAACCAGAGGAAACCTACTGACAACACAGCGATAACAATTGAACTCTACAAACATGGAGGCAGGGCAGAGACTACAACCCTGATCATAGAGGTGGGAGGCAACAGCGCTAACCACTTTGCCACAACTTAATAATTTGTTCAACTCTTTAAAATAAGAATTATTGATCATGTATAATAGTGTGTAATACATCTCACCATGTTTCACATCATGTTTCAGGTCATGGATAAAAATAGTGACCTAGCTGCCCATTGTTTTGGGTATTGAGAGAGGGAGGATTGTAGAGACAGGTTTGCTTTTAGTGACTGCACAGCTTGCTCATGCTACATGATGAAGAGTTGCTATGGTGATGGTACTCTGATGGAAAAACATCATCATTTGGGGAAACATTAGAAGACAACTCCTTTACTTCACCATGTGCCAGTATGTAGTGCAAAACATAACAGAACAGAAACTAAATCACTTACCCAAAATGTCAATAAGTATGAGTTGGCAGTTTAATCAAGTGCACTATGTTGATTTCACAGAACCTGTACATTGATACTAGTCAAGGTATGATACATACCATGGTTGCTCTGCTCTGGTTTGGGGGTGTATCTTGTTGGCAAGGTTCACTCACGTTCTCAGACACAATGTAAACACAAATTAATAAAAACCCTTTTAAAGCAGCAAAATTCATCATCAGATGAAGTCTTTATCTCCTATTGGCAGTAGAATATGTAAGCATTACAAGGCTCCCATTGACAGGGAATGCATGCTTACAGAATCGTGAAAATTATGTATATCGTATGTTTTGACCATTCTAGACACAGAATTTCTACTGAACTGAATGAGATTCAGCGTTGGAGTCACATAATATTTTCCATCGTCATCAGCAAAACAACAAATGAAGGAAATTTTCACAGCATTTATTTGTAGCTAAGTATCTGTTTGGGTATTTTTTTGTTGCGAGAAAGCATCCTGCATTATAGAGAGATGAGAAAGTTTTACAGAAAGAAATGCAAAAAATTTAAATAAAAAATGAGCCATGAAAACAGTGATATCGTTCAATAAAAATTGTCAGTTACAATAAGATATGCCTCATGTGTCTGCAGATTATCTACGGTAAAAAATATTGTTAAATGAATGATAACTTTTATAAGGCTGAAATGTACAGTATCCCATTTGGCTGTACAAATTGTATATTAACCCTCTGGAGTAAATCCACCACAGCAACTAACGTAACTAATTTAAGCTACAATAGGTAATATATAGAATTGATAAGAAATAGAAGTTGTGGGTATGAATCCGTATGTCATCTCATAATACATAATGCACTTTAAAAAAGACAAAAAAGAAGCAAAAATAAAGATGTATGAATAAAGCTATCCACTCAGGATGAAACATGAGAAAAACAGTCTAGCAGAAAAAATGGCAACAGTTTTATTCCGTTTTCTTGTACATTTTCATTGTAAATTCTTCTTCTTCACACAGAGATACAGGTATTTTCAAAGTCAGCAAATTCTGTCCTTACGCTTGGAATGTGATTTGTGTTGTTTATTTCGTCGGAGGTTAGACAGCGTGAAAAAGCGAGAGCCGTTTGGAAGCCTTCTTTGCCTCATTTTGAGTTGAAAACAAATTTCAGATTTTACACCTCAGCTGCTCAAATAAGCTCTTTTTTACAAAACTGGGACACTTACGGAAATAATATTTTATTACAAATTAGAATTCCAGCCCCACACCAACAAGTCATCAATGTAAATGCTCCAGTGTGGTATTAATGTGAACTACATTGATATTATCATGCAGTTGGCATGACTGAGCCTGGATGCCATCATAGCTACTCTGCTCACACTGCATTTCTGCATTTTCACTGTTTGCTTAGTTTTCGTTATTTTGCTCCCTTATCCTCCGGTCTAATCGCACCATAGTACGCTTTTAAGCAAAAAAGCATTCCTCCCTTTTTTCTCAACATTTAGCTCAACTTTTCCACTTAGCCGAAGGAGATCCTCTGAGATGCAGACCAAAACAATAGCAGCGCACCTCAAAGGAGACACAGGAAAGAAGCATTGAGAGAATGCCTGGAACAAGCTATGAGACAAAACACAAGAGCCCACCATGGCCCAGTATCCTGCTCACAAATGGCCAAACTGGATGACATAAGGGGCTGTAATATCCTTTGTTTCACTAACACATGGCTCACCAGCCTAGTTCCTGATCACGCTGTACAGCCAGAGTCCTTCTTTATTTTCCACATGGACAGAACAAAGGAGCCCAGTAAATCTGAAGTACTGAATGCACGTGCCATTGCCTGTAATGAAGGAATCAAGACTGGAGACAGGACTCTGTACAAAACAGCGTCATATATTCTCAGACGAAAGTGAAACCGCTTAGAAAAGGTACAAGGACAGAGTGAAAACTTATCTGGACATCCATGATATCAGACATGTGTGGCAGTGATCATGGATTTCAGAGAATGAACCCATACTGTGGACAAGGTAGATCCCTCCCTGGTAAATGATCTAAACAAGTTTTATGCATGCTTTGAAGATAACAGTGTTATCATTAACACTGCTAATTGTGTTAGCACTACACAGATGTGTGTACTATCCAGGATTGACTGCCCACTGATGCTGCAGGCTCTAATGGCTTCCCTGGGCATGTCCTAAAGTCCTGGGCAGACTAATTAGCCCTGGTATTCACCTCTTCAATCTGTTGTTGCTAGGCATGGTGGAAGGACGCAGGGACCATCCATGTTGCAGCTCAGAGAAAAAAACAAGGCACTTTATTTTAAGTAAAATGTGAGACTTAAATTGTTACACTATTTGCCCACGCAGTCTTTCACAGAGCAGTGAACCTCTCCCCATCTTTACTGCACAGAGACTCTGCCTCTCTGGGGGGGCTCTTTTTATACCCAATCATCTTACTGACCTGTTGCCAGTTAACTTAATTAGTTGTGAGATATTCAGCCAGGTGTTTTGTTTTAGCATCACACAACTTTTACAGTCTTTTGTTGCCCGTCCGAACTTTTTTTAAACGGGTTGCTGGCATCAATTCAAACTGAGCATATATTTGTCATAAAACAAAATTTCTCAGTTTCAACATTCGATGTGTTGTCCTTGTTTTATTTTCAGTTAAATATGGGTTTATATGATTTGTAAATCATAGCACTCTTTTTATTTACATTTTACACAGCATGCCAACTTTTTTGGAAACGAGGCTGTGAAAAGTAAAATAAGCTATGACTGCAACCCGTACTTTAAATATTTTCTCATATTTTCTTACAGCTTTTATTTTTACTTTTATACACTTTTTATACAGTATGTTGCTATATTTTTAATGCTTATTTGTTACTTTATGTTATGTTACTTGGTTATCTGTCTATCTTGATTATTGTACAGAATGGAGTCATGGCAATTTAATAACACTACTGGTGGGTGTATCACTACATTAATGTATCACAAATACAAGGCTTGAATCTTTACATTTCTTTACATTAATGAGCTTTGCACTCTTACACAAGCTGTGATCTTTAAAACATACTTCTTCTCTTGATTATTTATGAATGAAGGGGTGTGTTCAGTCAGTTATTTAGTCAATTATAAATATATACATATAATCGTATTACATCTTTGTCTTGTTGAGCATACCAGTAATCTTTATCGAAATAAAATGAAATAGAACATGAATCATTTGGGAAGAAGTTGGTTTCATTATGCTGTTACCTTTACAAATGTATCGAATGTGTTTGTGCATTTTAAAAATGCCACAGTTCTAATGTCTCTCTTTTCTCAAGGAGAAGGAACATCATATAATTTCATATCAGTCATATAAATTGCTTTGCAATAAAAAAGTGTAATTTAGTTTTGGTTTTGTAATGTATCGTCTCTGCAAGGCAACAAACATGAGGTAATGGAAGAAATGTACCTGGTAATGACAGTATATGGTAACAATCCCATTACTCAGGGAAGTCTCTGTCATTATGGTGCATACATAGCACAATGGGAACAGGAATAAATACCATGAAAACTGTTTCCATACAAAGAAATAAAAAGACAACTTCCATTTAAGTAAAGGAGCCTATTAACCTTGGTATTTTGATAAATACGTATACTGTACATACAAATTATTCTGAAGAAGGTTATACTTTCTTGGGAAAATGTATGAGGTGACAGATGGCTGCAACTCCAGGCCGACGCACTTAAGACGCACCACTGTTTCCTAAACAAGCACTGATAGGTAATTAAGAATCAGTGTATTACGAGGAGACTTAACGTGACTTAGATCTGGTGAAGGATGTAAGACTGGCCATTGTCTTTATTGATGTAGTGGTGAAGAGATAATGAATATCACTTGTGATGCTGTTGAAAACCAGAAAAGGATCAGCTGATGGAAATTCAAGGCATTCGTTTGTTTTCCTCTTCTAGAAATAACGATGGAACTGGCTTATTGACTTAGGTTTCACATATTGATATTTTAAACAGTATCCTGTGATAAATAACAAAAACCTTTTAGAAAAACCTCGAAACGGTTACACTCATATTCCAGTATTGCATCATTCTGGGATTGTGGGGCTGACCTGTAGCTGTTTAACTGGATCTGGCAGGGCCCAGCTCACTATGTACTAAAGCCCATTCTTGTTCCTTTCGTAGTATGAAAATTTACATTGCACTCTTGTCTGCCAGAGTCTCATTTCTGGGTTTTGGGTTTTGGTACTGTAATACATCCATTTTTATTTTGCCTGTTCTTCTTGTCTCATCTTCTAGGTCCACCAGTCCACCATGCTTGAGTCATCTATCTGTACACCTCATTCCAGACCCATCCACCCCTTCAGCAGTCCTGCAGTTGCTTGTCTTCTATAGTTTTATGTCCAATGGACTCAGGGACTGATGGGCAACAAAGCTGGCAGTATAGGTGAAGCAATCTGGTTTGGGGTACTTTGAGTCTTGCCAGATCACAGAGAAATAAAGCATTTTTACTGCGCTCCTTAAGACAGAAACTTCATGAATAACAGCAAACTGTTATAATTCAGGCTTAGCAATCAAACAAGGAGATCCTTAATGGAAAGATTAAGAGCTAATTATCTGATTTAGACAGCACATGCAAACAGCATTCCATCACACCACCACTACACTATATTATATTATAATTAATTGTATTTTTGTTGTTTGTTTGTTTGTTAAGCAGTGAAAAGGTAAAAGTACTCTAAAGTACTAAATGTTCTGAACAACAGTGATGATCCAGAGGCCAAGTACAGGCCACAGTACACTGGAATTTATGTCTAGGTCCAAAGGAAAAGACACTGCATTCATAAGTGGAGTTAATGTGCTGTACTCAAGACTCCCAAAAAGGAGCCAAATTCAATTTCTCCCCAACTAAGTTTCTCTGTTTGCTCCACTGAACTTTGTGGACTCGGCAAGTCGCCTGCAGTGTGATTAAAACTAAACAATCTCATTCAATCAGCTATCAAGAAAAAAAAGTGGTCTGGGGAAATGGGGATTAAGGAGCCGGCTGGTTAATGACATGATGCAATTTGAGTCTTTCAGACCCCAAGAATTTGCAAAGCTGGCGGCACGTGAGCTTCTGTCCACTAAATGTGACATGCAGCTGCATAACATGGTTACAAGGCAGGTAACCACTTTAAGCAAACCAAACAGAAACGAAAAGTAATGTTCAATAAGTATCTGTACTGAATCAGTTCGTTAGTTTTAGCTCTTTTGGATGAAAGACAATTGATATGGGAGATATCTATGTAAGAAGGATAGCCTTTTGTATCTTAAATCTTGTCTCAAAAAATGCCTATTAACACATATGAACCTTCACATCGGTAATACATGGATTAAGCAGCATATTATATAGGTATTATAAATCAAATAAAATGTGAGATAAAATACGTGTCTTCAAAGCAGAATAAAACATTTTGTATGATAATACAGAAATGCTGTCAGAATTTTGTAGTTAATCACGCACAGGAGAAGCACACTCACAAGTCTGACGAAAAATGTTAATACATAATGAATGACCTGAGAATGAATGAATTTAATTATCTCATGCATAACCAAGGAAAACCATGGCCTAATTACAAATAATTATGCTGTCGTTAGGTACCTTGTGAAAATCCACTGATGCTATCAGGTTAAAAAAAAAATAAATAAAAATGAGAATGAGAAACTCCCAGAGTGGGTGTTCATTTTATATATGTGTTGTTGCCCATCTGCCTCTGTCTTGCCGCTTAAGGAGGTCTGCCTTAGGGTTCCCTTCTTCACCTTTGATGTGTCAGAGCCGGTTCTGCCACACACGCACCTCTCCCATGGGGAAGGTTTGTCTCTGCCTTGGATCAACCTCTTTGTTTGAAACATCAAATTGGTTGTCTCGCATCATGTCAGAACCCTTGCCATAATCTCTTGGCCTCCCATTCACAGTATATGTCTTCATTTGCCCTACATTGTTTGCTATTAGACACCTGCAGAGGAAATGCCTCCTTTATGCACTATTTTTTCTATTTAAATTGCTTATTGCTGAACTCCAATGACAGTATCTGGCTATTTTTCACGGAATTGAGTTTTTTTTTTTTACTTGAAATATGTAAAATTTACCTGAGTTGATGCATGTATAAGAAATCAGACGAGCCTCAATGCAAAATTACTTGTGTTTTCATTTGTATCTTGTGCTAGTGCTTTAGATCTACTGTAACAATTCCCATCTTTAGCCTAATTTCAAATTCCACCTTAAAACGTACTGGTTTTGTATAGACACAGCAAGGCGATCCTCACAACAACAAACATATTAAAACAATGTAAAGTTAACTAAAATTACAAATTAAAATGAGGTAAAGAAATATTCTATATTTGCGATATTTGTAGGATGTTTATACATTTTCCCATGATGACCTTCACCTAAACTTGACATGATGTCTCATGTTTGTCCCCTCTGTGTTCCCTCTCCTGGACACATTGTCACATTGCCCATTTGACTGAAGGCATGACAGCTTACCTTAATAATCCTTTAGTGGTGGGTTTGATGCACTGACAGTTTTTGGATGAGTGCAAATTAAAACCACTAGTTGTGAGGAAGATGTTATTTCTCCTTTGAAGTCTTCCCCACTGGCAGCTATGGCTCAAAATAAATTACTGTGAGAGGACTTTGCATGGGACAACATATTCTTCTCATCCACATCCAAAAAAAAACCTGTCAAATTGAATAAATCACATTGCATAAAACAGGATATACAGTACCTACATAATCCTCAAGTGGTTCTTAAATGCTGTGTTAGATCTAACATACATTGTTTTTACTAATCAAAATATGCATGGCCAATGTACTGCAAATATATCAATCAGTGCAAAAATAGTATCAATGTTTCTTTTTCCCCGATGGATAAGTATCCATCCATCTTCTGAAACCACTTGTCCTGTTCAGGGTCACGGGTGGTCTGGAGCCTGTCCTGGAGGCTATGGATACAAGAGAGGGGACAACCCTGGATGGGGCACCAAATCATCACAGGGCACACTCGTGCACATGCACACTCCAGTTAGCCTCAGCATGTTTTGGGACTGGGGGGGGACCAGAGTACCTGGAGGAAATCTCATGTCGACACAGGGAGAACATGCAGACTCCACACACATGCAACCCTGGCAGGACCCTGGTCCCAGAGGTGTGAGGCAACACTGCTAACCACTGCACCACTGTGCTGCCCATATGGATCAATATATTTATGCAGTTATATATAGCCTTTTAATGAAATTAGCAACTGTAATAAATGCAGACTTAAAAATGAGGATTGGATGAATGGATGGATGGATGGATGGATGATATATATGCCGAATCTTACACATGATTGTACGTGCTATCCATCACATAAAATAGGGAAGATTAGTGGACTAACCTGAAAAAGAGGTCTCTATTCCTCATGACTTGATAAGGGAATGAGAAAGACACTATACATGTGAGTCATAAAATATTTCATAGCAATATAATATATATGCATCCATCCATCCTTCTCCTATAAGCTTATCCTGGTCAGGGTCGCGGGGCTTTTATTTATGCCATATGAATACTGTATATGACATTTGCTCTTTTTCTTATATATATATATATATATTATGGCCTCATATTTGTAGTCTTAAGCATAATTCTGCATTTGGAAAGTTACTGTGAGGAGTATACCACTTCCTGGCTAATTCCACTTCTCTAATTCATTTCACATTTATTTAAATAAATGGAGGATATGATCAATTGAGCCTGAGAATCTACTGTGGGAATTAATGAGTATTGCCCAGCTCTTGCAATTAGTCTGTGGTATTATTGAGTTGTCTTATTTCATTGTCTAATTTGTTATTGCATGGAATATCTTCCCCTGGGCCATCATGGCATCACTTTTGTGAAGTATTGCTGCTTTTCAAATAAAACACACTGTTGAAGATGATGCCGTATTGCAGAATTGTGTCCTACATCTTCATTTTATTTTTAAATTAAATACAGCTGCCTGTTAGAAAAAAGAGATAAAGGAGGAGAAAGGGAAACAGAGAGATGGGAGATGCGTAAGAAAGCTACATTTTCATCCTGTTATTGCAATACTCTCTGGGGAAAGAAGGGAATGTGGTTAGAATGTGTAGGCCCTGCAGGCATGAAGATATTGTAGAAATATACTGGCTCCCTGTATAAGGTTTCTCTATATCTCCTTCTGTGATGCGTGTATTATGAGATCAGTCTTTAAATGGCCAGATATTTTCCTCTGCCTGACCCTAACCGCAAATACCATTTATTTAAGTCAGTTTTATTTTTTATTAGCATGTACCGCCTAGCTCTGCTGTACTACTCTCTCTTTAAAACAGAAGATGGCAGTTACTGCATAACAGTTTCGTGAAATTTAATGTCTGCAGCGCAGGTATTTATTTCCTGAGGTTAACAGTCCTTTACTAATGTTAACTTGGAGTTCAAATGCTGTTAGCAACAGCATGAAACTTTCTATCGAGAGCATCAGAGGCTACGTAAAACACGAACGTTCACTTACCAAGAGGACAATTTCTCCTTTAAACAGTCACTCACTGATCTCTGACACCTCATGTCTTGCAAAAAAAAAAAAAGCCGTATTTGCACTGCAGAGTTTTTAATGCTGAGTTTTATTGTCAAACGCATCATTGTTAAATTACCTTGAGACATTCTATCCCGCTCGATGGCTTCCAGGGTAAATATTTGGTGAGAAGATTATTAAAAAAGAAGAAAAACAACAAACTACAAAAAGCGAATGTTATATTGAATGTGAATTTTTGGCTGTGAGATCCCTGCTTGGCAAACAAGGCTGGTGAATGAGATCGCTGAGGAACTTGAGCTAAAGCCCTGGATGACGCAGACACTCATCAACGCACATCTCAGGAGGTTTTATCAAACATTGACAGCCACTATATAAACACCCGCTTCTCGCTGTCATCCTATAGCCAGCAGCCATCACCCCCTACTTCCCTTCCTGAGAAACAGAGACTGCAAACAACTTAGGGTAAAGTATAAGGCCTCCAGCGAGGGATATCCACTGTTCGCAACATGTTCCCAAATCATTCTCCATGACTTTTCCATTCGAAAGACATCCTATGATCCTGAGCCTGAAAAAAGACAACAGCGTACAGCAACAGGAAAAACAGGAATGAGAGGAATGGGAAAGAGCCATCTTAAGAGAAGCAGCAACAGTTCTGGCAGATTTCATTTATGAGGGAAAAAAAAAATCAAGTACAAATTTAAGATCCAGCAACCCAGCTAATGGAGGGCGCCGGCTAAATGTAAGAAACGAAAGGTCAGTCAATTAGCATATTTGTACTTCTCTGATAAACAGAAAAAATTCTTTATTGGTCACAAAGCTGACTGCTTGACATACATTAAACACATCAGAAGTGTTCAATAAGAACATTGGTAGGGTTGCATTATTCATAAGTACTAATATATGTGCAAAATGGGTCATAAACATACAAATTAAAGTTATTCTTAAACTAGTAAAGAAAACTGTAACCATTAATGTCCTTTTCCAGTCATAACTGCTACATGCCCATGTGTATTCCTTCATTCTAGGAGTGTAAAGATGCATTGATGCATCATAATAAATCTGTCATTAAGGTGCTGATTCAACTGCATTGATTAGATAATTAGGGCTGGGAAATTTGTTGTAACGCATTATTATTTCATTGTGTTAATACACACACTATTTTGATACCCAAATGGGAAAACAGTATGATTTTTAATAGACCTATGATACTCCTTTCTGGTTGTAATCAAAGTGAGAATTTAGGTTACGACATTGCATAGAGTCTAAACAGTCAGATAGCATCTTGCAGAGAAGCTGATGTTACCTGACTTATTTTGCTTTCAAAAATTGCCAGACAGTGGCATACATAAGATAAAAATATTGTAATTTGCAGTATTTATTTTATTGACAGCTTATGCCTTAAAAGCTTGTGTTTGTCAGACTTCTGTTTTTAGAGAAATTTTCCAAATAGGTTTTATATTTTAGATTGATCTTGTGGTTGGAATTAAACAGTGTGTAGATCCATCTGTTGAATACCTATGATTATATGCATAAGTGGTATATACTATTAATTGCTAAGGTGTGTGATTAAAAAAATCATGTCACATCCATCCATCCATCCATTTTCTGAAACCCATTATCCTATTCAAGGTTGCATGGTGTCTGGAGCCTTTCATCAGCCTTCCCGACGTGGCCCTGATAAGCCTTGCCTGTTGCTAGTTCACCTTCATTAGTCTGGTATAAGTGTGTCTGTCTCTTCAGTCCCAGTCCGTCATCCATCCCGTTGCCTGTGCCTTTCCCTGTGCCCATCCCTTTACCTAAAACTGTCATTTTTTGCTCTGATTTAATGATTTTTTTGGAACAATTTTCCCCAAATAGTTAGCCAAAACTCGCAGAACACAAAATTAGATAAAATGTTTTTAAATCTTTCAACTGTATTGCATGTAAACTACAATAAACATTCAATTTGTATGATATGTACATTTTTGCTCAATTTTTGGCTAGTTTTTTCATTTTTGTCTCACCTCCATTTTAGAAAATGCATTTGTTATTTACAGAAACAAATGGCAATATAACAGAAGTGATAAACTACCCTAGTAGCAAAATCAACAGGTTAGACAGTGAAGTTGTATAATTTGAGTCTGTCTTCAATAATTTTAAAAATTAGACAAAATTGATATATGTTACGGTAATGAGTTTGTGAGAATGATCGATATACTCCTCTTTGTCTTAATTCCACATTAATTTAGGGATTCAATGTGTAAATATTTATGATCGTAAGGTTTAATGTTAGGTGCCATTAATTGCATTTAATCACCAAAAACTATGTGATTAATTAGTTCATTTTTTAAAATCAATCCGTAGCCCTAGTTATAATTGATTTTTGGAGGCAAAATCCTCCTTACAGGTATTCCTGTTTCCGGGTTGTGCACTCCTCAGCTCACATTCTGCAGGTTGACATGCAAAGTAGCAGCTCTGCTGTGTAAAATACCAAAACATAGGATGGCATAAAGGAAACTTGTTTGTTTAAAGCCTGTTTTGCAGCAAAGAACGCTCTCTCTGATAAGACCATTTTTGCTCTACAATGCTTTTGGGAAACACCACATTTCTAGCACAAACAAGGCCATTCATTTACCAAACTATGGTAGCAATGGTAGACTCTGAGGTAGCCAGCTAGCTAGCTATGTAAAAAGTTATAATAAGTATTGCCCAGCATTGGTTTAAAATCAAGTTCAAAGAACACTGTAACATCAGTCGGCTAATCTGCTCAAGCTCATTTAATGGTATTGGTCAAAATTTCCATGAGTACATTTACTAGGTAACCTAAGTGAAAGCAGACAATTAGATGTCATTTCTCTTATGTGTTTTTTGTGTACAGTTCAGTAGTTGGCCTTTTTGACAATTTATACTCTCTTGTTCTCCCTGCTTAATGATAATAATAAAAATTAATGTTCTAAGATTCTTCTTGGTTTGTATCCCATTAATAATATGTAATTATGTTCCCATGGTATATTTTTAGCGAAGTTAGAAAAAAAAAAATTTAGGTTATTGAAGTAATCAAATAATTGCTGAATCAAAACAAATTGTGGCAGAATACAAAAATTCTGGAAATCAAATCACTTTGGGATCAGATATTTACAGCACTAATTCATTCTGTTTTATCGGTTAATATCTGGTTGCAAATGAGTCATTTGCAATACACTACAAAAAGATAAGTAAGGGTTAACACACAACAAGTCATGCGTTACATATTTTTAAACACATGGCAATGTGCAGTGAAGCGCGACTCCATGAAGTGCATTTAAAGACGTATAATGCATGGCTTGGAGTACATTAACCCCCTTATGCCATGATTACTACACATTTGGCTTACATCTCAAAAAATATATAGTCTGTCTTGTTTACAGTAGATATCTGCTCCATTGATGCCTCACAAATTATAGAACTCCCCCCCAACTTACCAAGTGTCCCCTGTACATGATGATGATGAACAAGAATAATTCAATCTGTTGTGCTTCATGGACTTTTCATCTCCATCAATCATACTTTTCATTCTTCTCAGAATAAGCCCCTTATCTTGGTACAGCTACTGGTCTAAGCTATAAATGCTACTTCCATAAGACTAAGAACTTACCATATCATTCTTCTGCTTGCAAGGATCAGACATTCAACCACCTGCTCCTGGCACTGAAATGAGAAATGACATTTCCTCATTATTACTTCCACAAGCATAATCCAAGTATTCACATATATTTGGCTTTTTCTTCAATTAGTTAGGTATTACTGCTTAGTTAGTGAAACCTTTGATAACAGATAGAAGATCAGCAATGCAATCACCATTCCCCACCTATAAGCCATCACAAATCCCACCTAATAGTACATGTATCACTTTATTCTTTTTCTTGAATCCCACACAGTAGTTACAGATTCTTTAAGTGTTTCCCCGCTTCCTTTTTTTGCTGCTAACTATCAGGCAGACAGTGTAGTTTCTCAAATTCTCCACAAGCCATGTCAAGGCTCGAAGTTCCCATTAAGATGCTCCATTAAATGTATTATGCACTTTTATGAATACTGATATCATTCAATAAGTTATCATATTATTTTAATCGTTTTCCAGCAAGACACATAAACATTTATTAATGTCAATTTTGGCCATAACCCCCTCATGTTGAGCCTTCCATCTGTTAAACAATGCTGTAATTTTCAGGTCGGAACACCATGTATTTTCCACAAAGTGTTTCATTATGAAAGTTAACCAGGATAAGAGTTCGCGCCTGGAAAAAAAAGGACAGTATTACAGAAAAGAGTTGACTCTGTAACATGTCTACTTCATTCATATTGGGTAGCCATTTATCTGTAAATACAATGGCTTTGGTAATGATTTCATAATGGAGTTTTGACAAATACAGTTGTGACCACTGGACCCCTCAAAGAACCCATCCATGAGGAAAAGAGACTGACCACAATGTGCTATGTGTACAGTATCTTAAACCTCCATGCCATAGCCTAATTGGCATCCCATTAGCCTTAAATGAGTATGGCTCTCATTTCATGTATTTATCCCTCAAGTCATTCTGTTTTTTTACCATGTCTATCAATAACCACTCCACGTGCATTAGCATTTCAGTACCTACATGTAGCAGAGAGGGCAATAGTAATGGCATCTTGTGACTTACTCATCCTGAACTGAGACCTTTCTCCTTATATTTTTGCAATAGGGATTAATACCTTAGAATGTGCCATTTGTTTCGTGGGGACAGAGTATTTTATTAGGTATAACAGTTAGAGAGTTGCTGTACATTGAATGTTTAAGTAGCTATCTCTCAGTCTCTCTAATGTGCACTATAACTGTGCAGATCTGCACCTACAAAAACCTATTTATGATTATTTCTTTACTGTACCTCCTGTCTTTCTGTGCCATGTCCTTTTCCTATCCACCTTGACAGTGGTACCACCCCACTACCTTCTCTTCAGTGCCACTCTGCCGGACAGCGCCGGTGATTAATTGCCTTGGCAGTACCCCAGAAAGAATGCTGATGACAGACGGCATCTGATCAAGAGAACCAGCCAACGCCTACCGTTCCTGCATGAAGAGAGAGCGGGGAGCTGAGGCAGAGTGAGAAGCTGATTCTCTGAACAGAGCTATATCCACAGTCTGCAGAGGAGACCACCTTAGTGAGACCACTGTCCTCGCTGTCCCTCAGCAGCCCCCTTCAGAGCAGCAGCGTCATCCTGCTTGGTTTGCCCATTTGGTTCTGATGCCTGACTGTGCACCAATGTAACCATAACCCTAAACCTAACCCTTAATCCCCAACAAATCCACCTCTTGGGTTAGCACAAAGTATTTTGTTTAATCTTGTAGTGTGACATCTAACTGTTCAATGGACTATGGTGTCTATTATCCAGTGCACTTAAGTTAAAAAATCATGTGGCCGCGTGCTTTTTTCACTTAAGTGTATTTATTCTCCCATCGACTTGTAAGTGTGCGGTTTAGATGCATTTAGGTTCAATACGCACTATGGGGTCTATTTTCCCATCAACCACTTAAGTGAAAAAAGCACTTAAAAAGTTACATACATAAGTGCATACGCCCCTTGTCAGCACAGCAGTACAAGAGTTATATTTAATTCATCAAGCAAGAAAAGGGGGTTACTGTATGCCACATTTGCTAACACTGCTGCAATTGCTATCACTGTATTTCACTGTACACCCAAACTGCCTATCTAACCTAAGGGCATTTAAACCCCAGACTTAAGTCAGTGGGAGACTACACTTATGTCAAAAAAGAGTGCGGCTAAGCACTATGGGAGAATACACTCTTTTGAGCAGAGAAGTACCAAAATAGGGGCGTGTCACATGTAAATGCTCCTTAACCGCATTCTGTGGATGGTAAAGAATGTGAAACTTCTATTTAAGCCCTAACGTTTCATTGCTTACTTCACTTTTTCTTCCAGTTCAATAGCCTCTTTCAGCAGTCCACATTTAGATCTCTAAATATTCTGATGGGACCAGAAATAATCTTAATAGTGTAAGTAACAGTGACTCTTCAAGAGGAACATCAGTGAAAGAGATTAATGCCCCTACCAATAATATGCACTGACTATCTCCCAACAACACTTGGGAACAAGATCTGCAATCATCCATCTCCTGAAACTGGAGAATGCCATCACCTCTTAGTCTGTTTCTCCTTTAGTGAAATCCAGCAGACCAATAGGTCTTTGCAAGGCTAATTCTTTTAATGACTGGGCTTCTGCCATTGACATTAGTGAAGTCTTCTTATTGATAGGCTGCTGGCATGCCAGGTTCTTTTTGCCTCTTGCTTACTTCTAAAATATGAGCAGAAATTTCTTTTTGCCAGGTGAAGAAGGCTTTATATTCACACTCGTATGCTAGATTTATTTACATTTATTTTTAATTTTTTTTATTAATGGATTTCTTGACAAGATCTTAATATTATTTAATAAAGTTTAATAATGGATTTTCTGCAGTGATTTTTAATTTTTTGTGCATTTGGCAATAGGTACTACCTGATTTTTCTGCCAATTGAGTACTCTGAACTGAATTGAACTGAGCGAGAGAGAGAGAGAGAGAGAGAAAGAGAGAGAGAATAAGATACTGCAGGAGGTATAAAAGAAAAATGGGGAATATGGAGGAGTGTGGAGGAGAGATATGTTAAAGAAGACAGAGAAAGAGGCAATGGTAACAGTTCCTGGGGCAGTTCTTATAAAGATATCTGGAGTGCCACACACCCCTTTCCAGTGACCTCATGCTCTTCTCATCTGTCTCCTGACTTCATAGGAAGAGTCACCAGAGACATGAATGTCACTGTCGAGGTAAGTGAATCTCCCAATGGGTTGACATTCTCTCCACAGACACACACACACTCTACTGAGGGCTGTGCCCAAGAGGTCATTAAAGGCCTGGATTTTAGTTTTGATCCAGGACACTCACAAAGCCAAACTCTCAGACTCCTTGCTTAGTCTCTCAAAAGCCCCAAACAGAGCCTCCACTGACCCCATGAAGATCACCGCATTGTCGGCATAGTCAAGACCGTTAAATCTTTCCTCACCAACAGCCACTGGACCCTATGACCCTGCCTAACACCCAGTCCATGCAAGCATTGAACAGAGTAGGCTCAAGAACACACCCTTGACAAACTGTTCAACCCACTGGGAAGAACGCAAAGGTTCACAGCACTCACAGTACTGGTGAACAGGCTTACCATGATGTCCAGCAATTTCAGGGGAATTCCACAAATCTCAAGATATCAAGTCAAACGCTTTATGAAAATTCATGAAGGCTGCAAAGAAACTTTGCCAATATTTGCGTTTGCGCTTGATGGGGACCCTCAGTGCCAAGGTGCAGTCAATGGTAGACTTTTTAGGCATAAAAATCGATTGTGCCAATGATTGGTAGGCAAACAAGTGCTCACAGAAACTATTGAGGATGGCCCTAGCAAGGAACTGCTTACAGTGTAATCACCCTTCCCTTTCCAGATAAGGACAACAAGTCCTGTTTTCCTGTCAGTTGGGATAACGCCTTTCTCCTAAATGGAAGCAAAGATTGCCTGCAATTAGGGATGGGCCGATCCACATTTTTTCAGTTCCGATCCGATACTGATACAGATTCCAATACAAGAGCTCTTTTTACTTTGTATATTATTTTACTTTATATATTATTTTTTAAGCTAGTAAATACAGACTAAATATAAAAATATTTAATTAGGCTACTACAAACATACATAACGTACTGTTCCACCTTGTTTGTACGTCTTGTTTTAATCGTTTTTGAGGCATTTGCAGTTCAATATGAATATCTTCAAAGCAAGTATACACAAGTGGCGAATGCTTAAAATTTGAACACAATTTTTCTCCCATTGGCGTCAGCTCAGTTACACTTTGTTGCGATGGCAGGCCCTCTTGTATCACAAGCTGCAGCGAGTTCACAAAACAGTCCAAGTTAGCGACTCCCAAATCATCCATTGCTTTTTGTTGTCTCGCACAGTTGCGTGCGCTTTGTTAAGTGGGATTGTCCAATAAACGCTATTCCCACCTCTCAAAACTTTATTTTACAAAGATAGCAAATCATTGTGCTACTGGTTTCTGTTAAAAGCATAAAAAACTCCTTATCTTACGCTCCTCGTATTGCAAAGGGTATGCGCATGATGTCACAGCAGGCGGAAGTCATTGTACTCACACCCACTAAGTAGCAAAAAAGACTGAGGGGCAGCGTTAGCATTCGATTTGAATGCCGCAAAAAAACACATGTAAAATAGGAAAGAGCTGTCGTGCGATTGATTGTACAAATACGTTTAACACGAAACAGGAGCTATCTTTTTAGAGATTGCCAAAAAAACTAAATAAGTAAGTATAGGACATGGATCGGTCACGCATGGCCAATACCCAATGCGTCAAATAGGTCGTAGAACATAATTCTAGGAATACTTCTTATCTGAGCATCGAAACATAGATCTGAATCAACCAGGACACCAAGATCCCTGACCACTGTGTTAAGCTGAGTAGAAAAACCACCAAGGTTGAGGTTGTCAAACTTATTTTGAGTAGCCTTGGGTTCAACTAGCAGTATTTCTGTTTTTTCTGGGTTTAACATTGCCGTAAATTTTTGCCATCCAACACCAGATTCTAGTAGACAGTCTTCTAACCCAGAAAGCTGCACATCATTTGGTTTAACAGATATATATAACTATCATACTATCATCATCATGACAATGGAACCCAACATCATGATTTATAATAATGTTACCAAGTAGTACCATATATACATATGCATACAGACATACTGTAAAGTGAACAGTAGCGGGCCCAGCAATGATCACTGTGGGACACCGTATTTGACTTTGGTGGGCTTGGAAGATTCATTGTTCACATAGACAAACTGATAACGATCAGTTAAATAAGAACGAAACCAAGAGAGAGCTGTCCCCTTAAAGGCAACCACAGATTCTAGCTCGGTCCAAGAGAATATTATGGTCCACAGTATCAAATGCTGCAGTTAGATCTAGTAACACCAACAAAGATATACAACCACCGTCAGAAGCCAGAAGCAAATCATTCATTACTTTGATAAGACTGTGCCATGGTTTGGTCTAAAGCCAGACTGTAATAATTCATTAGCATTGTTTTTCTGTAGGAAAGAAGACAGCTGATGATCAACTATTTCCAGGATCTTTGAAATGAAAGGAAGATTTGAGATAGGTATATAACTTCCTAAATCACTAGGTTTAAGATTTGGTTTCTTAAAGAACAGGTCTAATAACAGCTATTTTAAAAGGTTTTGGAACATATCCAAGCCTAAGAGACGAGTTTAACACATTTAACAGAGTAGTGCTAAGCAGTGGTGCAAGGTCCTTGATGAGTTTCATAGGAATTGTGTCTACAATGCTAGTAGAAGATTTGTAGGAGTAAATTAAGGTCAACAGTTCTGATTGTTTTATAGGAAACAAAGATTCAAAGCTGTTGTTATCAGTACGAATAAGGCTAGCAGAAGGCTGGTAGCAGTATGTAGCTACCAACATCTTCTGGATGGTCTGTCTTATCTTAGTTATTTTGCCATTTACAGTAAAAATGTAATAAATTCGTCACTCCTAAGAGCTTGTGGGACTTGTGAGTTTAACATTGACAAGTTCTGTGTTAACCTAGACACTAATCTGGAGAGAGACACAGACCTAGCAGTCACTAGTGCTTGCCTATACTTAGAGAGGCTCTCTTTCCAGGTTGATCTGAAAACTTCTAGTTTAGTTGGGCACCATTTGCACTCTAGCTTGCATGACACTTGTTTAAGTTCACGCAAATGATCAGAACACCAGGTGGCAGGTTTCTTACCTCTATGCTTTATTTTCCTAAGTGGAGCTACAAGAGCTAGAGTGCTGTGAAACTATTTCTCCATATTCACAGTTACCTGTTCAAGTTCATTTTCACTTGAGGTTTCAGGTGGAAGGGTTACTTCTATGGTACTGCAAATTGCAGAGAGAAAATCAGCAGCTGGGAGCACCCTGCTTTCTCAGGGAAAGTGTTTGAAATGCTTAAAAGTATATGTGGACTCTGTGGTTCTAAGTGACTTACAGTAAATGAACACAGGTCAAAAAAACAGATACCTGGACCTGCACCCACAATTACAAACCCACGTTCAAACACAAGGACGCTCATAAGTGTACTTGGTACCAGAGTACCATAAGCTAATATTTTTGTAGCTGTGACCTCAGATTTGAGTTTGTGTGTTTCAGACACCCAGGCAAAGAGAGCCGCGGAGGAGTCAAATAATCACCACTTGGTGATCTGTTGGACTTGGTACTTGGGATTGAGGGCAGCTAAGCCCAGAAAGCAAGCAGAATGCCTTTGGGAATGCCTGGCAGTATCGAGACTGAGCCAAAGCCAGACCTGGGGGGGAGTTCACAGACTAGAGCTAGACCCTATTCCACTCTGGAGTTACCCATGATGAGAGGTGCCGGACAGGTGTGGGTTTACTCATAGCCACCTGGTTCGGTAGCAGTATGTTGGAGTTCACCCCAGGGAATGAGAGGGTCACCTCCCTTCAACTTCGAGTTGGGGAATGGGCTCTGACTGTTGCCTGGGCTTATGTACTGAACACCAGTTAAGAGTATCCAGGCTTCTTGGAGACCTTGGATGGGGGGCTGGAAGGTGGCCCCTATGGGGATTCTTTTGCTCTTTTTTTAATACTCATGTGGGCAAGGATGGTGAACTGTAATGGTGTACAGTAATTGGGAGGAATGGCTTGGTCATTCTGAACCTGAGTGCACTCTGCTATTGGACCTCTATGCTAACCACAGTTTGTCCATAATGAACACCATGTTAAATCATAAGGGTGTTCATAAGTGCACCTGGCACCAGAGCACTCTAGTCTGTAGCTCGAGATTGAATTTGTAATCGTACCGTCAAATCAGATAACGGAGAAAAATGCTGGATAGATCTGGTAGAACCAAATACATAGTGAGGGTGTGATGGGAGTGTCTGACAGAGGCCCCTGTCCGGGAGGTCTTCAACTCACCCCTCTGGCAGAACTCTTACATTCTGAGGGGGGCTGGAGATATTCAGCCTGAATGGGTGGTATCCTGAGCCTCTATTGCTGAGGTGGCTGTATGAAGCTGTGGCCTTAAGGTTGTTAGTACCTAGGTTGTTAGTGGCATTCTCTGAACCTGTCACTGGGCATCAGTGGTAAAGGGAGCTGTCAGGCTGAAGAAGGTGAGACCCCTGAAGCAGCTGGCAGGGACCAGAAGGCCAAGTGGAACGTGGCTTCGGCAGTTGCAGAAGCAAAAACCTGGGTGTGGTAGGAGTTTGGTGAAGCCATGGAAACTGACATTCAGTTAGCCTCAAAAAGATTCTGGCAAACTACCAGACCACTCAGCAGGGGGAAGAAGGGCTTTGCCCCAAAAAACCTTTGGTGGTTTGCCCAACCAGTATACACATGTTTTGAGGTCTTGGGACATAGTTGTATGCCTTTTCCTCTGGGGGTCCTGTAGGAGTGCTTCAGAAATGGGGGTACAGCGTCCATTGTCAAGGGTCATTAGATCCCTCTGTAACTGTAGCAAGAGTTTGTTTCACATTTCCGAGGGGGTGTTGGACTCCAGGGATAGCCTTTGTCACTGATTCCCTTCACAGAAAGAATTTCTCGGCATATCAAAGAAGCAGAGGGGGTCCAGTTCAGTGAGCTCAGGAATGGGCCTTTCCTTTTTGCAGATGATGTGGTCCTGTTGATTTTATTGGGCTGTGACCTTCAGCATGCACTGGGGCAGTTTGCAGCTGAGTGTGACAAGACTTAGATGAGGATCAGCACTTCCAAATCTGAGGTTATGGTTCTCAGCCGGAAAAGGGTGGATTGCCCTGCCTCAGATGAAGATTAGACAGGCAGATCGGCACAGCATCAGTAGTTATGTGGATGTTGTACCATTCTGTCATGGTAAAGACAGTTCTAGAAGGCGAAGCTGCTGATTTACGGGCCAATCTAAATTCCTACCCTCACCTATGGTGCCTCCTTGGGAGGTGCTTCAGCCCAGCCCAACTGGGAGGAGACCCCAGTGTAGACCCAGGACACACCGGAGAGATTATTTTTCTTGTCTGACCCAGGAATGCCTTGGTATTACCCAGAGGAACTGGAGGAGGTGGCTGAGGGGAAGGGGGTGTGGGCATCCCTGCTTAGGTCACTGCTCCACAACCTGGCCCTGGATAAGTGGCAGAAAATGAATGGCCTGGTAGAATCTTCTGTGCAAGTTGAATTTAATTTACACCCTCAGAATAACTTTTCCCACATACTGACTAAGGCCGGGACGTTGAGATTGAACGGACCATTCCCAATGCATTATCAGTTGCAGTACTTAGAAAGAGCTGTGACTAGAAAGCAGTTGGTGTCTGATAGATGCCAGCAGTGACATAAGCTGTCAAGCTGAAGATGGAAGCTTTCAAATCTTTGCTTGCAAACTGGAACAGAAGAAATTTTGAAACAAATTGTACCAAAATGCAAATGCAAGCAGCACTAGACAGCAATAGCAAAGAGTTGTTAAGAACCAGTGTTAATAGGACTATCTCATTCTGTAATAAAACTCTCTGTGTGTGATCTTTGAGTGTCTGTGTGTGTGTTGTTCGCAATTCACGGCAGAACTTACAGGAGAACTTACCTCACTCATACTACTTGTTCACCCCTGACCTAGACCAGTGGGTTGTACCAAGCCCTAATTTACACAATAAAAGTTTGTCAATATAAGAGGCATTGTGTCATCCATCATCTCACGTTGAAAACATATTGATATACCGTAAAAATTCGATATACCGCCCAGCCCTAGGTGATAGTAAAAAATGCGGGAGATGATCTGTAGCCATGTCCATGGGTGGGTTCCTCGGATCATTTGTTCTTCTTTATCATTATTATTGGAAAATAAAACTGACATAAAATAGAAGATGGTGTCCTCAGTGATTACATTAAGTCACACAAGGTTGGGCATTTAATGGGGTAATGATGTAATGTTGTGTCCATATGGTTTAGTTAAATTTAAAAGCATTAACAAAATACACTTAAAATTATTTGGATCCATATCTTGTTTTGGGGACCTGGTCTAAAATGTAATCAATTTTGAGAGAATATTTGGGGATGATGGCAAAGATGTCAAAGTGGTGTAATCGTAAAAACTTTGCATCAAATAATCAAAGTTGCTTTAAAAAGGTGAGATTTTAAATAAAATGCCCTATCAACTAGTCTGGCATAACCATACATTAGAACTAAAATAATATAAATAATAAAATAAACAGAACACTGTTCTGAATATTATAATCAATTTGGGGGATGTAATAGTCAGGTCAAGTTCCTGAAGTGTCAAGTGGTGTAACCACCATTTAAGGAGCCATGTTGTTCATATTGTGCAAGAAGACCCTGTGACAAGAAATAATGTTGCATCTGTAAAATGCAACTTATATTTCCTCTGTTTCATAATTGATACAATATAATACAGCCTGTTTTCCCAACCAATTGAACACAAATACTCACAATCACAGAGTATTCAACTAGTTGGTAGAAACAAAATCTTGGTCTGGATTTGTAGCTTCTGGACCTGAAATGCCCAACACTGGGAAAATTTTGACTGAAGTCATGGTTCTGAACCAGAAATGGATTGCCTCCTCTAGATTGGGGATGAGTTACTGCCTCAAATGGAGGAGTTCAATTATCTCAGGGTCTTGTTCACAAGTGAGGGGAAAAGGGAGCGGGAGATTGACAGGCAGATTGGTGCAGCATCAGCATTTATGCAGACGTTGTACCATTCTGTTGTGGTAAAGAGAGAGCTGAGCTAGAAGGCGAAGCTATTGATTTACCGGTCAATCCATGTTCCTACCCTCACCTCACAAGCTTTGGGTAGTGACTGAGAGAATTAGATTGTGGATACAAGCAACGGCAATGAGTCTCCTTTGCGGAGTGTCTGGGCTCAGCCTTAGAGATGGTGAGGAGCTCAGACATTCAGGAAGAGCTCAAAGTAGAGCTGATGCCCTTCTGCATTTAAAGGAGCCAATTGAGATTGTTTTTGAAATCTGTCTAGGATGCCCCCCTGGGGAAGTGCTTTGGGCATCTCCAACAGGTAAGAGACCCCAGGGCAAACCCAGGACATGCTGGGGAGATGATATCTCTCGGCTGGCCTAGGAATGCCTTGGTATTCCCCCAGTGGAGCTATAGGAGGTGGCTGGGGAGAGGGAGGTCTGTGTATCCCTCTTCAAACTGCTGTCCCCACAACCTGGCTCCAGATAAGCTGCAGAAAATGGATGGATGGATGGATGGATGGAAGGATGGGAGGATGGATGAAATCACAATAGAAGAGAAGAATTCACGGTTCTTGTTGGTAGATGTTTTTTCTACTTTGAAGTAAAATTAAACACAAAGTTCAGTTGACCTTGTTGATTGTCCCACTTGATTTTCAGTGTCATTTTCTTCAACAAACAATGACCTTTGGCAAACGGTTAAATGCTGTAACAGGTATATGCCAATTGGCTTAACCAGTATTTTTCAGAACAATATGATAATATACAGGAAGATTTATGTGGCATAATGTAACGTAGTCCTCTGTTGTAATAAAATTATAAGTATTTTTAACAATTTTTGCACATTTTGTCAAACTTTATTTAGAAAACACAGGAGCACATCTTCTGCTCAATATTGTAAAAACGCATAAAATTTAAATTTAAAAGATAATCCTAATAATATCTGTTTTCATGTGTTATTTTAAAATAGAGTAATTACTTGTATCAGTACACTTTCACTCTGGATGGATAAAATATGTAATATTTCTCATTCTTTTATGGTTACACTATTTGACATTTTCAGGTGCATTCATCTTACCTTTTGTAAAAAAAAATGGTGTGAATGTCATTTCAAATTACATGAAACCAACATGAATACAAAATGTACATTTTAACAAACCTGATGCATGCTTTCTAAAAACGTTTTTAAAAGATTTATGAATTGCACATCTTGCCAACCCTTATTTGTCACTGACCTTAATATAAGATTTTTGGAGAGGTGAAGACAGTGTATAGGGTGAGCTTAGGCAGTATTATGGCAATATTTTTGATATACTGCGGTATTTTCATTCAGCAAAATTTATCATCGCTGAACCCTCCTTAGGTTAGGGGGGGCTACAGGTTGGGTGGTGTGGGATGAGTTGGAATTAGATGAAGTTGAGGGGTGATGGGGCATTCCTGGGAATACATTGTTGTCATGCCAACAGCATCTAGTTTCAACCGAGTCCTTTAATGTCTGCGATAGACTGTTAGCCATGTTTTACCACTCACTGGGACGCAGTGCCACTTTTCTTGCCGTGGTGGTCTTGAGGGTGATATCAACTATGGGGAAGAACATCAGCAGAATAAGCTCATTAAAAGACTGAATGAGTGATAAGGCTATGCCTTGACACTCTGGAGGTGGTAGCTATGCAGAAGTGAGGAAAAAGTCATCACCATTATGTCTTGGAATTCCATTAGCCAGCGGCTGATACACTTCATGGGTGACCATGGTTCTGTCTGGGGTTCTTTCCTGCCAACTACAATCCGCCTACGTAGCTCCCCGTGCTCCCTGGGTTCTGACCTCAAATTTCTTCTGTTTTTGATTCATTTTAATCCAGTTCATTTTTGTAAATTTTATACAGTTATGTATTTTTATATTTTTTACATTGGGTTGTGGGTTTGAATCCTTCTCCCCTTAGTGTATTTAGGTTTTACTTGTTTTCCCTGTGTTTCCTCCTTCAGTCCACAAGCATGCGGTTAGGTTGACTGGCATCCCTAAGTTGTGTATGAGTGAGTGTATATGCCTTTGGATGGACTCTTGTCCCATCCAGTGTGTCCCCCTGCCTTCCGGACATTGCTATATTTCAGACTTTTCTTTTGCTTTTCATACTAGGTCTTTGTCTTCTTTTCCAAGCACAGTCTAGGAAGCAGCTGGCAAAGTGTTTCTCTGTACATGTGCACGTTGTAAGTTTGTGTGTGTCACAAATAAACTTGAGATTTGTGCTCTGTGCTGCCTGGGATAGACACTACCCCCCCCCCCCCCCCCCCAATCCTGACTGGGATAAGTGGTTGGGAAATGGATGCTGTATGTGCTCAGACTTGCTGTAGAAAAGTAATTTCACCCCTGAATACCAATAAAGCATACCATACAAAGTGCCTTATGATCTTGCTCATGAGTGATGTGAAGATAATCGATACTCTGCGACCTGCGATACTCATCAGAGCCATCGTCTGAATATGGGTGAATGTATTATTAGCGAGTGAGCCACATCACACTTAAGCAAGCAGACCTAAACAACACCAGTGAAAAAGCTATAATATGCAAGTTGTGATGGAACCCAAGACAGTGAATTTTTTTTAGAAATGATCAAAAATCAGATCTCATTTTAATCGCTTACAATACTTCATTACAGACCAGTGCACTATTCATTACTTTTGGTCACTTAAGAAGGAGAGTATTTTTTTTTCCAAACCCAAAAACTTTAATTAATCATTGATTACGTACAATTAACAAATGCATTACCATAGCTGGTATCCACGTTTCAATGCTGGCACATTCGTGACTCACATGCACGGTTGACTCCACCCCTGTGGTGACAATGGGAATAACGGCTCTTTGAAGGGAGCAGGATTTTACGGCTCTGCTCTTTTCCAAGATCTGGCTACTTATTCTTTTGTCTTTTTTTTCTTAAGGTGCAGGGGTTACTATGTTTAAATGCAACATAATTACTACAATAATGATAGGGTAATATTTGGATCAGACTCAGATGTAGACATCCCACCAGTATAGTTTCATTTCGCATTTAGGGACTAGGTTTAGTAGAGCTAAACTACTTGTCAAACCTAATGTCTATAATCTGCATTGTAAACATACAATGTGATGCCACTTTGTCAGTGAATTCAGTCTACTACTTTGAATTTACGCTCTGTAAGAAATGTGTTAAGAAATGTCTGCACGTCTGCGGGTCCTTGAGCAAGGCCCTTAACCCCCAGCTCCCTGGGCGCCCCAATGGGTGGCTGCCCTTCGCGGACAACTTCCTCTACAAAGAGCAAGTTGAGGGAGGCGTAAAAGCAATTTCCCCACGGGGATCAATAAAGTGTCAATTATTATTATTAATTATTATGTAAATAACGTTGCTTTGTCTTGAATGCAATTCATGCAACAGCTTATATTGGAAAACCTTTTATTAGTACAGCATAACACAAGTATAATGAACTTTTTTGCAAAACAGATTGCAAAACACATCACTAATAGGCTCTCATTTGGGGGATGCCCTTTACCTGGGAAGTATATGTATTCACAGAAATTAACCAAATACAATTTAGAACAAATGTTTAATGAATGCTCAGACACTACCAGGCACATTGTATAAGTAAACAAATTCACTTTCATAATCATTTTGCACTATGTAATTTATTTATGTTTAACATGTTTAAATATATACTTTAGATATTTGGAAGGGGCCAGCACCCCACATGAATGAATTCCCCTGGACAGCTATTTGAAATATCTGGAAACAGCTGGAAACTTGGGAGAAAATCAGTATTTGCTATGAAAACTAATTACAGTATTAAACTAATTATAGCATTAAAATGAAACTCTGAAATATGTATTTTCTCAGAACAACTGAATAAGAGCTGTTCTTTGCATTCATTCTTAAAATCTTTTTTTATTTATTTGTTTGTTTCAGTAGGCAAAAATCAGGAGACTACATCTAGACTGCTCTAAGAAAACTAAACTTCAACAATTTAGAGAAGCAGTACAATATTATTGTATGCATAGCTCAAATGTAGACAATTGTGTTATAACACTTTGAGGAGGTTAATTAGGGGCAGTAGTAGAAACGTAAACAAATAAATAAGCCATAATATTGTCATGTTTAATATGTGTGTTTATCCATTTCCTTACCAATTTGGAACTTTAAATTGAATTAAAAACTAAATAAAGTGGCCAGGCTGTAACGCTAAGTATTGTTTAATATAATACCCACTATTTTATTGGCGAAAATGGTTTTAGTTGTGATGGTGGTAAGTAATTTTCATTAAATGTCAATTTGTTATTAATTCAACACAAAGCTTAAATAAAATTGTATTCATTAATCACTCTGCCGTCCAGCAGCCTGCTAATTAAAACATTGTGGGGTCAGCTCGTTAGTCACTGGCAGACCTGATTGTTAATGTCGTCCCATTGTCCTTTTTTCCACCGCCATAATTTATTTTCTTTGCTGTTCTTGTAAACTCTTGTTAATTATTAAATTACTTTTTTGTCCCTGGTGACATTTTTCTGATAAATATCAAGGCATCTTTAGAAGGGAAAAAAACATATATTGTATAAATAGTATACAAATAAAAAAATATTTCCTATCTCTCAGTATTTAACACAAACTTGTCCCTTTATTTAGATGTCTGTTTACCTTTAATACATGTTTCACCTCTTTTTAAGTAATATTAATAACAAAAACCTGAATGTACAAATTTCCTATGTGTGCCATTTGTCAGGAGTGTCTTATCTATTGTATGCAGTGGATAGCTGAAGCTGGAGGAGAAACTGAGGACACAAACACTAACTGCACAGTTTAGCTCAGTATGAAAAAGCCCCCAGAATCCATCTGCGATTAATGAATAAGCAGCTCTGTGGTTGACCTTGACCGCTCATTATTTCCCAGCCTGTTATGTATTCTAATACATTTATTTATTCATTTTTATCTAAACCTACTAAATAAAATCCTAATTTGAGAGGGTTGATCTGATCATTCATTACCTTTAATAATTAATCAATGTAAATTAATCAGGAATTGTTTCAGCTTGAACAGTGATGATATCTTGCCACGTGGCAATAATTAAGCAGGGGCCACACTGCAATTTCTTATTCCCAGAACAATATAGAAGAAAAGTTCAAACAGAGCCTCGGCTGAAGAAAGCCAGTCCATTTTTAAGCCTTCAATAATGCACGCGATCCACGATGCACCATATGTCACTGTCAATACAATTTCCTTGTCTCGACGAGGTGCATGCATGGGATTTGTATATGTTAAGTAATGCAGCTCTGAAAGGTCAGGTGAGATGCACTGAGGGCCCATGCTCAGGTGAATTCCACCAGCTTACGTGGTATATCACAAGTGTGTTATTCCGTTAATTTACAGATCAGTTCAAATAATGAAATGCATAGAGTAAATGTCAAACACCGGCAGTCATAGAGTAATCCATCTCAACAGGGAAATAACGGATGGGTTTCCACAGAATTAAACTTATTCCATAGGGCATCTTGCACTTTCAGGAGGTCTTTCACAAACTGCTTGCGAACAAAAAAGGTCTGTATTTTCATATGTAATATTTCCAGGCTATGTTGTTCATATTTCAGATTTGAGTTTGTTAGTCTAATGAAGGAAATTTGAGGCTGTTTAGAAGGTAAGGCACATAATCTTTCCTCCATAAAAATAATTTTTTGCAATCATTAGTACTTGCTTAGCTGATTCTGATCCCTAAAAAGTTCTGAAATAATGATATTTTTGTGTATAAAAATGTACATCTTGGAAGTATTTTTTGCATATTTTATTTGCAGTGATTTTATAAATTAAGAAAATCATTATCAAATATAGGATTAATATAGGATTATATAAAAAATATATCGACAAACAAATTATTTTGGATTAAGACAAAGGGGATTATATGGGTCATTCACACAAACATATTTCTGTAACATATTAGTCTTTCATTTTTAAAATTAGCTTGAAGACAGACATATTATGCAGCTTCATTCTGTTTTCCTCTGCAGTAGTTAATCAGGTTTGTTATATTACCATTTTTTCTGTAATAAACAGAATTATTTAATCAAATCCAGGGCAGGAGTTACAGAGAAAAAAAAACATACAAATTGATAGTTTATTGTGGATTTAAACATGCATTACATTTGAAAGATTTAAAAACATTTTATCTAGTTTTGTGTTCCTGTCACGGCGGGGCATGAGGGAATGATGATCCACTGAGCAGCTTACAGAAAGCAAGGGGATTTTATTGTAAACTGAATTCAAAAGGAATCAGAAACAAAAGGGACCACGAGGGGTCAAAACAAAGCCAGGTAGGCAAAACAAGAGCTAACAAGGGCTAGAACTAAACACAAGGAAGGGCAAAAGAAACACAAACAAGAAACACCTATATGGGCAGCTAACACAACACCTATACCATCTACACTCACCTAAAGGATTATTAGGAACACCATACTAATACGGTGTTTGACCCCCTTTCGCCTTCAGAACTGCCTTA
>JAODJU010000119.1:26695033-26727056 GCA_026776725.1 Gnathonemus echidnorhynchus | reverse complement strand
CCCCCCCCCCCCCCCCCCCCCGCCCAATTACCCTTCAATGATGCTGCTGTTTTCTTGTGTTTGCCTTATAACACATGATCATTCTTTATATGAACTGCACTGCACATTTGCACTACACTGCACACACACACACAAAATCAAAAACAGTTTTGAACACTATATGTATATTATTTTTATTGCATTATATTGTTTTCTGTAGTGTATGTCACATTGTTTTGTATTTGTATTTATGTGTAGCATCAGAGGGGACCCAGGAGAAACAGTATTTCAATGCACTGTATACTTGTACATGAATGTGTTGACAGTAAAGAACTCTTGAGTCTTTAAGTCTTGAGGCTTAGTTGCTGGGTATATATTGGGTAAATATTCCATGTACAAGTTGTAGAGAGTGACTGCCATTTATTTTGTGTGTATATTGTGTCTCTGTTTTTTTTTTTTTTTTTTGGTTAGTTAGAGCAGTGTTTCTCAACCCAGTCCTCAGGGACCCACAGACTGTCTGCATTTTTGCTCCCTCTCAACTCTCATAGAAGAAAGCAAAAATGTGGACCATCTGGGGGTCCCCAAGGATTGGTTTAAGAAACACTGAGTTAGAGAGTTAACATACTTCTTTTGGTTTCAGTTTTCTTTTGGGTTTAAGGTAGACTTAGTTGTGGTTAGTTAGTCAGTTACAGTAGTTCGTCTGTTTTGTTTGTTGTTTTGGCTTGTGCCACTCAGGGGGCCTTGGAATCAAGTTTTGCTCAAATAATATATTTTTTTTCACCAAACATGACCACCAGAATTGTTCCCTGATAACTGTTAGTGTGTGTGTGTGTGTGTGTGTGTGTGTGTGTGTAATGTAATTTTTTGGGTCCTCTTACCCCGCCCTGCCCCGTGATTGCCACATCTGTGTTACGGCTGGTAGTTTCCAGACATAAAAAAAATAAATAAAATAAAATAAATACATTGGAGCATAAAATTCTGACTGAAAATGAGTTAAAGGGGCAGTTCACCCCAAAACTGAAAAAACAGTGTTTTAGAGGGGCTTTCGAGCTATACAGTACATCTAGGTTGTTCTGTTGGGAGTTATGTAATTTTGGAGATATTGACTGTAGAAATGTCAGTCTTCTCTCAAATATAATAGGACTGAATGGCATTCATTCTGCAGTGTTTAAAGCATCAAAAATACATTCGAAAAATTCAACAGAAATGTCTCTCACTAGAAATCATGACCTGGTAGTGAGCAGTTTAATGTAGGAACTATTTTACGAAACTCCACGCACCAATCATTTCATTGCGCAGAAGATATCATCAGGGTGCTCAAGCTCTTTTCGTATCTTTCATGCAGTGATACGATTGGTGCCTGATTGGAGTTCATAAGAAGAAATTTGTTTCTACATTAAACTGCTTGCTACAAATTGGTTAATGTTACTGTATTGCATCAGTGTCTGCACCTTGATGTTTCATTATCAAATCGAGTGTTGGGGTTGCTTTCCTGGCTGTGTGGGTGCAGCAGCGCACTGTTCGTCAGTTGTGATCCATGGGACTCCACGTCTTGGATTGACTCCGCCCCTAGTTGAGACTGATTGGGTCATGCATAGCTGAGACTATGCTGCCTTAGCCTTGAACATCTTTGTTTATATGTTTTAAATCTACTTGGGACTGTTGTGTTTTGTCTTCACACTCTTTCTCAGTTACATATGTGGGCTTTGTCGTTTATCTCCTGTGGAGGCCACGTTGTAGTGAGGAGGAAGAGAAGGGCTACATTAGACAGATCTACTGTATCAATGAGGCTTTTTGCACAGAAGGAAGGAAGGGACAGCAGACACATACAGAATGAAGTTTCCTTGGGACGACAGATCCTTTGTGCTCTAAGCTATTCTTCTTGAGTCAGCGAAAGAATAAAAGGCATTCAGCCTTTTTAGAAGCAGTAACAAAGGGTTGTACTTAGGGCTTAGATAAAAGTCCAAGGCAGTGGTGAAGGAGCTCGCATTCACTGCCCAACAGAGGGAAGACGTAAAGAGAAATATTGGTGGGATATTGCATGTTGTGAATGGCAGGGGGAAAAACATTTTTGGAGTATATTAAAGGTCACAAAGTTCAGATGAGCCATTGACCATAAAGAATGAAATTGTGTATAAATTTTAGTCATGAAACTACAGGATTTGAAAGTCAAAATACATTCATCTGCAGGACTTCTTAGGATGATGTCATCATTATGGGACGTGTAAAAGATATTGTAAATGCATGTACAATAGTTATGCTTCATAAATGTAATTTGCGTATAGCGAGGCATATATATCTCTATTCAGTTTAATTTAGCATTGAACTTTTACCTTCAGAAAATCCATAAAACAGACACTTTTATTTACCATAAAAAACTGACCAGATGACTATAATATATATTTTTACCTATGGTCATGAGCTATGGGTAATGACCGAAAGAATGAGATCGTGAATACAGGCGGCCAAAATGAGGTTTCTCCACAGGGTGTCTGGGCTCTCCCTTAGGGATAGGGTGAGAAGTTTGGATATCCGGGAGGGTGTCAGAGTAGAACCATTGCTTCTTCACGTCGAAAGGAGCCAGTTGAGGTGGTTTGGACATCTGGCACGAATGCCTCCTGGGCGGCTACCCAGAGAGGTTTTCCGTGCATGTCCTACAGGGAGGAGGCCCCGGGGCAGACCCAGGACTCGCTGGAGGGATTATATCTCCCGGCTGGCCTGTGAACGCCTCGGCGTCCTCCCCGAGGAGCTGGTAGAGGTAGCTGGGGAGAGGGAGGTCTGGGTATCTCTCTTGAAGCTGCTACCCCCGCGACCGGAACCCCGGATAAGCAGCAGATGATGGATGGATGGATGATGGATGGATGGATGGATGGATATATTTTTACCAATTGACAACTTTTAATTATAATTTGCCATTTTTATTTTGTTGTATGTGTTCCAGGTTTCTTACAAGACATCCCAAGTCTTCATGATTCATAGGGATTGGTAAACTTTTATAATTGTCTATAATCCTTTGTGAGTAGTTCCAAATTGAACTACTCTATTGAGTAGTAGAGCTACTATTGAGTAATGATATTGCTTGGCCTGAGAGAATACATCTATGATGACTAGATTCTATTATTATTATTATTATTATTATTATTATTACTGTCATGAAAACACTCCAGACCCATGGACAGAGCAAGCAGGGTTTTATTAAAACCAAAGCAACCAAAAGCAGAATCGGCAGACGCTTGATTGGGGTCACATTGCAGGAAATCGGTAATACTGGGGAAGTCAGTCCTATGCAGAAGACTCTGGACAGGGGTAGGTATGAGATGGGAATCCATAGTAGACAGAAGCAGATGTGAACACAGCAAACAGGTTGGGTCACAGCTGCACTAAATTATTAGTGTTGTTGTTGTTATTGTTTTCAACATGTATTAGGTATTTTATTCAAATTAAGATCTCAGAGTAAAAAACTATTTAATAGACTGGTGAAATAAATTTTACCAGGTAAACTTAAATTGTTGGCTTAGACCCTTAGCTGTGCAGTATAAAAATACTTATTAAATCATGGCCTTGCCACTAATTGGACACTGAGTATATCTATCATAAAGATACATTTTAATCTGACAGTAGTTAGAAACATTTAAAATGAATTGACGAGACTGGCTGGGTCATGCATTGCTGAGACTGTGCTGTCTTAGTCTCTGATATTGAAATTTTCCCCATATTGTGGTAAAGGTTTTGAATCTATCACTATTTTCTGCATTTTCAGCCAGAATGTTTTTGAATTCAGATTCTTAGTCTAGAATTGTACTTGTTTTTTTGGCTTTCATTTTGGTTTTTTTCAGCTAACCAGTTCTGGCAATGCACTTGGTCTCATCTCATACTGGGAATAATGAGACTGATTTCCTCCTTGAAGCACAAGTTCAGCTTCTTTGAAAAAATATGTCATATTTCTCAAAATCATCATGCTATGGAGGAATATTTTGTTTGGAAACATAAATGGTAAAATATCGACTCAGTGTACCTGTAGATGTCTTTGGTTCTTCATGTTTACTGCACAACTCACTAATTTGTTCCTGCTAATAAATTTCAGGTTCGCCTTCTGAACACAAAATTGTGAAAAGTTACATTTCTAATAAAGGTTTTGAAAAGGATAATTCATTCAATGAAGACTTCCAAATCAGCACTGACAATGACTGTGCCTGGTGCAGTTTCTCTTGATTTATTATTGGTGTTGGTCCACCATCACAACACCACCCTCTCCCATTCAACTCACAAGAATCAGTAACCCGCTCTTAACCAGTGCAATACTATTTATTATATTCCATACTACATAAAGAAATTAGAGATCCTTTCAAATTGATTGTAATACCTCACTCCTGATAACAAAATTTATAGCCTGGGAAAATAAACTCAGAACAACAAATAAACAGTTTCAATTCAGAATCTTCGAAAATATTTAATGTAGGTAAGCAATACTGTCATGGAACAGTATTAGAGGAAACATATGAAGGTCAAATATATAGGTGTGTAAACAATCTCTTTCACTTTGTAACAATGTTTAGGTTGCAATACACCAGTACAATTTATATTCTTTATATATCTCCTGAAAAGGCAAACTGTATGGGCGTCACGGTCCGGCCCTGCACATGTATCTGTGTGCATCAGTCCTGCTCATGGCATCTCATGAATCTACAAAAAGCAGTTCAGAACAGAAGTGATGCATGCATGTCATGTTTACTGCAGCTGGCTTGGACTCTACAGCCAGGGTATATGTACCTCCCTTTCATCTCCATATCAGCTGGTTGATATGTTAATATGTGTGTGACCATTGGTCAATTCTGTCCAACACACCCAATCCGCAGGGTTGGCTCTACTTTTTCAGGGGCCATAGGCAAAGCTTTATTTGCAAGGCCGCCCACTATGAGAACTGATGATCGTTTCGCTTCCTTCACAAAGCAGGCAATTCTAGAGCCCTTGGCAGCTGCCTGTTCTGCCTTTAGCTAGACCAGACCCTCTCGATCAAACACACTGGGCTCAATTGGAACAAGCTTGAGGCTTGTTCTTAATGCAAAGACAATGTGCGATTTTTGTCTTGAGCTTGTACTGGTGTGCTACTCTATCACCCTTAGAACTCTGCAATCTCACTAATAGAAAAGCCACACCTGCACAGCTGTAAGGTGGAATATGACATGAAGGTATGATTTCTGAAGCACAATCAAGGAATCCAAGAGGTCAATTCCATTCATACTTCTATAGTAGGCAGTAACAACCTTTGGACATGTCACTGTAATGACTTCATTCCTCTTCTTCTCCCACCTCTTAGCTGTGGTTGTGGGGTTTGCAGCAGCAAAGGTGCTCAAGAGAATGACTGGGTGTCTGTCAAACCATTTATCTGCTTTGAGTATCATACCATTATGTGCCGTGTTTCAAGCTCAACTTGAAGTTCTGTGCTAGTGAATCAGCTGTTGAAATGCCATTTGTAGAATAAATTGGGAGGGATAACAATGGCAAGCTGTACCACATCCACTGGAGAAATTGAACAATTCCTTCTTCATCTGTAAAAGGTCAGTGCCCTTATGCCTATCTGTTCCCTTAATTGACAATTGCCCTGCCCTGACTGCCCTCATGTCTTGCACCTGTGTTTTCCCTTTATAAAAGCCCTGACTTTGTTGTTTTTTATTCCATGGGCCTAAACCCTTGCCTATACCATTGCCAGGACAATGATCAGACTCCCATTCCAATCTCATGTCTTGTTCCCGGTCTGTGAGTCTTGGTGACCTGAGTCTTATTCCTATTCCAGAGTTGTTGTTTGCCTGTTTCTGGTTACCCCATGCCTTAGGTCTATGTCTGTCTTACTTAACCCCACATACTCGCACCTGCATCACTGTCTCCTGAGCCTCTCCCTTTACTCATGCCTGGCAATTTGTGACAAACTGCTATTACAAAAGCCTTGACATCTCAGCATTTGGGCTTCCTGGGATTCTTCAGTTTGAGCAGGCTCTTCCGCCTAAATGGTATTATCTGCTGTTTAAGTTCTCACTCAATGGAAAGCTTTTGGAACTGATTTTCATTGGTGACAGTAGTGGCCTCACCTCAAAAAGCTTGCTATAACCTGGTTTCCCTGTAGGAAATTGCTCCTTATTTGCAAGGTGAAGAGGTTGTTTGATTGCCTTCCATCTATGTAGTGACATTAACCGCACAGTCACACCATTCGGTCAAGTTGCTCCCATAACAGCTCAATAGAGGTGAGATCCAGTGACAGTGCTGGTCACTCCATTGTACACAGAATACCAGCTGACTGCTTCTTCCCTAAATAGTTCTTGCATAGTTTGGAGCTGAGTTCGGGTTGTTGTCTTGTTGTAGGATGAAATTGGCTCCAGTTAAGCTCCGTCCACAGGTTATGGCATGACATTGCAAAATGGAGCAATATCCTTCCTTAAGGATCCCTTTACCCTGTACAAATCTCCCACTGTACCATCACCAAAGCAGTCCCAGATCATCACATTGTCTCCACCATGCTTGCCAGATGTTGTCAAGCACTCATCCAGAAAATTTGATCTGTGTCTCAGAAATGTTCTTCTTTGTGATCCAGGCACCTCAAACTTAGATTTGTCTATTCATAGCACTTTTTTTTCCCAAATATTCCTCTGTCCAGTGTCTGTGTTCATTTGCCCATCTCAGTCTTTTCTATTTTTTGGCCATGCTGAGACACGGCTTTTTCTGTGCAATTCTGCCTAGAAGGCCAGCATCCCAGAGTAGCTACTTCACTGCTGATGTTGAGACTGGACTTTTGCAGGTAAAAACTTATGAGGACAAAATTATTCATATTCCGGACAGATTTAGATTTAAAGTCATTTGTTGTTTAATCAACATGATTCTTCTGACTGGAAAGGACATAGACATGAGTCAAAATATAATACAACAATGTGCTAGAGATATTAATGAAAAAAATTATTTCTATGTTTTATTAACATTTAAGAAAAATGGCATGTCTGAAATTATTCATACTGATTGCAAATAGTCCACAATGTTCTAGGACATTCTAATTACCCTGATTAATTGTGAACAGCTGTTTTCAATTAACAAGTTCAAAACAGCAGCTCTTTGCAGTTAGTCTGTGGCAAGTCATGGCTAAAATGAAAGCTCGGTGAGGACCTGCGGCAGCGCATTGTGGCTGTTCACAACGCAGGCCCTCACTGAGCTTTCATTTTAGCCATGACTTGCCACATGACTTGTGTGTTTTTACTTTTAAGAGAAAGTGACCCCCGTGCAGGCAAGGCTGATGGTGCGAGTGGTGAATAAGAATCCAAGGATCACCACCAAAGCCATCCTGATAAATCTGGGCCATGCTGGTGCCAACATCTCAAGGCAGACAGTCTGATGGATACTGCATACTGCTGGGTTCCACGCATGCAGACCAAGGATGACGCCACACGAAAGGCACATGAAAGCACGCTTGGCCTTTGCAAGAAACCAGGTTGCTATGCAAGAAACTCATCTGGTCAAAGAACGAAGACTTCTGGTCTTCTACTTTGTGATCAGATGAAACAAAATTGGAATTGTTTGGCCACAACGATGCGGCTTTCACTTGGTGTAAAAACCCCAAGAACAACATCCCCACAGTCAAGCATGGTGGGGGGAACATAATGCCTTGGTGGTGTTTTTCAGCCAATGGGCCAGGCAATCTAATCAAAGTAAATGGCACCATGAAAAAAGACATCGATATCCTCAAAAAAAAAACATCAGGAAGTCTGCAGAGAAACTTGGCCTTGGGCAGCATTGGACATTCCAACGTGACAATGATCCAAAACAAAAGTAGTCAAGAAATGATGAGCTCACGATAATGCTAGCATACTGGAGTGACCCAGACAAAGTCCTGACTTGAATCCAGTAGACAATCTGTGGAGGGAGCTAAAGATCAGGGTGATAAGGCCTTCCAGCCTCAAAGCCTTGGAGCTCATCACAAAAAAGATGCATACTGTATCAAAAATACCAGTGGAGACATGCAAAAAGCTTGTCAGCATTTATAAGAAGCGTTTGATTGCTGTAATAGCCAATAATGGCTATTCCATTGACTACTGAGAAGGGTATGAATAATTTTGGACATGCCATTTTTGTTGAAATCTAAAAACATTGTTCCCCCCCAAATTATACCCCTTGTACATCATCTGATCATCTTTTAGGACATGCCGGTTTCATTTCCATTCAGAGAAAAACTTACTGGTTGAATACAAATCACTTTAAATCTAAATCTGTCAGGGGTATGAATAATGTTGGGCTTAACTGTATGTATCCTCTCGCTCAGTTGTGCACCATGGCCTCCCTCTCCTCTTTCTGTTGGGGTTAGAGCCAGTTTGTTCTGCCCTATGAAGCAAGTAGTACTCAGCATTGTATGAGATCTTCAGTTTCCTGGCAATTTATCGCATGGAATAGCCTTCATTTCTCAAAGCAAGACTAGACTGACAAGTTTCAGAAGAAAGTTCTTTGTTTCTGACCATTTTGCAATCAAACCCACAATCGCTGATGCTCCTGATACTTAACTAGTCCAAAGAAGGCCAGTTTTATTGCTTCGTTAATCAGCACAACAATTTTCATCTGTGCTAACATAATTGCCAAAGGGTTTTCTAATGATCAATTAACCTTTTAAAATGATAAACTTGCATTAGCAAACACAACATTCCACTGAAACACAGGACTAATTGTTGCTGATAATGGGCCTCTGTACATCTATGTAGATATTCCATTAAAAATAGGCATTTCCAGCTATGATAAGTGTCATTAAAAATGTCTACACAGTGTTTCTAATCAATCAGATGTTATTTTAATGGACAAAAAAACTTGCTTTTTTTCAAAAGCAAGGACAATTTTTAAGGGACCCCCAACTTTTGAAAAGTAGTGTTTAGTACTGACTTTTTCACAATAAATAAACTTTAAATATGCAGCAAAAATCAGAAATGTACAGAAATCTATTTAGCGCTGTAATATGTGGATGGCTGTCACGCCCTGCTTACCTGCCCCTCCCATTTCTCCCTAGTGGGGCTCTAACGAGCCACGCCTCTTCTGTGTTTGTCTCTCCTCTTGTTCCTGCCCGCTTGTTAACTCACTCCGGCTGCCTCCTGTTTATCCCCTCATTAACCCAGGGCACAAGTGCCTGCCAGCCTCGTCTTCCCCAGTTCCGTCAGTGATGTCATGACCTGCTGTGTCCATGTTCAGATGTGTTTCTCAGTGGGAGTGTTTTGATCCTGTGTGATCCCTTTTGTTTCTTGCCCTGTTTCTTTTGATTTCCATGAAGTCCCTACGTTTCCCCTTAATCCTGATTCTGCGTCCTCCTTCCTGCCCAGGACCATGCGACAGTACGACACCGGATGCATAGCTGAGCGAAATTGCATATCTCCCGGCTCAATGTGCAGACTTAAAAGGACAAGAGCTCTCAGACAACATATGGAGATTACAACAAAATTCAACTTTAAGTAAGACTGTGTAAGACAGCATAAGGTAGCACAGGAGGGAAATTCAAATGTCATGTGACTTAAAAACCCAAGATAATTGGTTACTTTATGGCCCGTCCTTTTAATTCCTGCAAATCAATGTTGTAGTTCTTTTTCTAAACAACAAGGAGCAAAGTAATAATAGCATATGATGACACCATACCACAGAGGAATATCACACCATGTTGTTACCTGTTCTAATGTTATGCATACTACTCGCATAAATAACCGTATTGAATAATCACCTGCTTACCAAAAAGAGATTGTGGCAGATCATGTAAATCAGTCACCAAATGCAATAAAATGGTCAGATTTATCAAAGTTTGTTCAATGTATCAGAGATGGGCACTCGAGTTTGCAACTCGGACTCGAGTCACTCTTAAATTAAGAGTTTAGTAAATCTTTTCTCATTCCCCTCATAACCAGTGGGAACTTGGTAAAATGAGGAACTTCCCTTCTCTGCTTTAACGGTTGACCTTCAGAGGGCAGATGAGGTGGGTTGATGAGCGCAGCGAGTGTAGAGAAACACCATCGTGTAAAGGATGTATCTATAAATCTTTAAAATTCATTGGTTGGTCGGGTTTTCTTCTTTCATGCCGTTTGACTGAAAAAAAGAGCAACCTGGAGACCCTCGCACATGCAGTCATGAGGGAGAGCAAGTAAACGCCGCGTTTCAAACCTGTTGCTGCCAAGATCTGGTAGCGGTGTCAGCATATTTTGCCATTTGCTTGGACTGGAACAATGGAACTTGGAATTCTTTTCTTTTTCGAAGGGACTGGGTCTATTTGTTCGTATGGACTGAGGCTGAATAAAATTAGTTTTGCTTCCTACTGCTTTATTTCACGGACATCATGTTTTCAGAAAAAGTGATGTGTATATGAATGTGTTTCTTTTATAATTCATCTAAAAAATTACCCAGGGTGCATGGAGGTAGACTATTATAACTTCCGTATATTTTTTTTGTTTGTTTTAATGTCATCCAGGTTGCTATGCGCAATATATGTTTCCTATCATTTCATATTCATTCTGCTTGTTTTCTTGACAACACACTAAGCATCTCATATAATTAATATTACGATACATTTTGCCCAATAAATATAAGCCAAATGTGTGGATATTTATTAACCCATTTATACCTCCCTATCAAACCTACGTATAACCATTAGGGTAATATATTACCTGTACCTGCTACATGTATCCCATGCAGTAGAACAATTTAGACCTTAACATAAGCAGATGAATCCATCACATGAACAACCAGAAAAGAGAAAAAAAAATATCTGTATAAAATCACTTGTCACCAGGGCCCATCCGTTGGTGCACAGTTCTATTGAACTCATTTCATTTGATACAGTGGATCCATTTTAAAATCCAGATCTATCGATGGCACAGGTGTGTGTGTATCAGTATAGGTGTAAGTTACTCACAAACGATTGCTTTCAGTCCTAGAACCTGGAACAGGTGCCCTGTCACTGCCTCCAGCGACTCGAGTTTCTGAACACCCTATGGCGAGGTCAGTTGCAGCCGATCACTTGGCACACAGCAGCACGATGAGTGAGCAGTTTCCCCGTCTCAGTTCCTGTGTCTCTAGTGGGCCCAGTACCAAAGCATGAGTCTTTTTTTAAAAATAATCTGTGCGGTGGCAAGATGAATTAGCTTGAACTGCATTGACTCCTGCTAGTCTTAACCCTCCTGGTAATTTCTAACTCGCCAGCTGTACAAAACTGCTACCACAAACCACGTGTAAAACATAAAATAAATAAATTAAATAAGTCCTTGCTTCTGCTGAATTTTTTTTCATTCTCTGCTGAAATTGACACCCTCACTTCTCAGAGTACAGGCTCTGACTAACTTTGACCTATGCTGAATGGCATATTTCCTACCCGATTTAACAGGCAAAGTGAATTTACCCATTGTTACTGATCCATCCAAAAAATTTAAAAACACTCAAATCAAATGGATCTAAATTACCATTATCCTGCAACATCAGCGGGAATGTACAAATTGCACACCATGCTGGTAAATGTAGAATTATAGAATTATATAAAAAAACAAGACAATATATTGTTCTTTCAGCATACCTATAAACCAGATTTCACAGATCCTTGCACATCTACCTTCTGTTTCAGATAATACCATATACAGTATGTTGTTCACCATATGAGAGACCACTTCTCCAAGCTTCAGCCTTCTTGAGCTCCTCTTTGTGCTAAGATCTTGAGGGCTTCAGGACATTGTCCTTGAAACCTGGAGGTCCCAACCCAATCGATTCATCATTGAACACGTCCATAATACACAAGAACAATTCAGACGGGTAACGTCTGTGGTGAAGGGGCACTGAGAGGAGGCCCAGTATGAATATCCGCATTTGTAGATCTGACCTACCCAGCTCTAAGGATTCCAGCCAAGTGAACATGTGCTTATCGCTGTGCAAATCTAAACCTGCAAATTCCTTATCATCTGGCACCTGAGGTCAGCTAAGAGATATAACCTCTCCAGCATATCCAGGGTTTACCCTGGGGTCTCCTCCCGTTTAGACATGTCTGAAACAACTCATCAGGAAGGCATCCTAGACAGATGCCTGAACCATCTGAACAGCAGCGGTTCTACTTTTAGCTCCACCTAAATGTCTCATGGCTCTTCACCCTATTTCTAAGGCTGAGCCCAGACACCCTGTTAAGGAAACTCATTTCTGCCACATGTATCCTTGATCTCATTACTTTGGTCGCTACCTAAAGCTTGTGAATATAGGTGAGGGTAGGAATGTAAATTGACTGGTAAATCAATAGCCTTCCTACTCAGCTCTCTATCACAACAGAGCAGTCCACATTACTGCCTGTGCTGCACTGATCCACCTGTGGATCTCTTGCTGTCTTGTTCCCTTACTCATGAACAAGACCATGAGATACTTAAACTCCTCTGCATGAGGCAGTAATTCATCTCCCATCAGGAGAGAACTATCCACTGTTTCCTGGTCGAGAACCATGGCTTCATATTTGAAGGTGCTGACCCTTATCCCAGCCGCTTTGCACTCAGCTGCAAATCACCCTAGTGCATGCTGCAGGTTACACACCAACAACGGCAACAGGACCACATCACGTGCACAAAGAGAATGCAAAATCCTGAGGTTATCAAACCATACCCCCTTCACTCCATTGGCTGCACCTAGAAATTCTGTCCATGAAGGTTAAGAACAGAATATGTGACAGCCCTGGTGAGCAGCCCTGGTGGAGTCCAGCACCCACCAGGAATGAGTCTGACTTACCGCTGGCAATGCAAACCAAACTCTTGCTCCATTTAATCATGGACCAGATAGCATGCAACAGGCCCTGTGCCCCATACTTCTGAAGCATCCTTCACAGGACCTCCCAAGGGACATAACTGTATGGCTTTCCCAAGTACACAAAACATGTAAACTGGTTCGGCAAACTCTCATCAACCATCCAATGTCCTTGTGAGGGTGAAGAACTAGTCCAGTGATCCGCAACAATGATGGGATCTGCATCATTCCTCCTGCATCCAAGATTTGAGCAACAGGCGGACTGTTCTCTCCAATTCTCTCTCTCTCCCAGTATCATGGTTGAAATCTTATGGCTGCACTGGGCCTACGCCATTGCTTACCTAGATGATATAGTCATCCACTCGGAAGACTGGGCAAATCACAATGGTTCTGGAAGGTACTGGATGACTTGCAGGCAGCTGGGATAAAAGCGTCACCTGGGACTGGCCTAGATCAGAAACAGACTTGGGATATTACTCTTAATTCCTTCCTGTTTGATTTTATTTAGATTTTATTTTTTATCTCCACTAAGATCTGGCCAAGTGGCTCCCAAGAAGTGCTTATGGACCCCTGCAATCAAAAGCGCCTACCAGACATTAAAAGACGCCCCCTGACTTTGACTTTATTATGCAGATTGACACATTCAGCACGGGCCTAAAGCTTTGCTGGCCCAGGATTTCAGTGGGAAGAAATCCTTGGTGCATTACCTGTACAGAAAACTGACCACAGCAGAGACCCAGTGTGCTGTGGTGGAAAGGGAAGCCTGACCATCAAGTGGGCCATCATGGAATTTCAGTGCTACTTTTCCAGCCAGCACTTCATTCTCTATCACCACTCCAGCCAAAAGACCAGGGGTCTCAAACTCCAGTCCTGGAGGGCCGCAGCCCTGTGTAGCTTAGTTCTTTTCCCCTTCCACCACAAATGATTCAGCTCAAGAGCTATGTGGTAATTAGCACAAGGAGTTGAATCAGGTGTGTTAAACGAGGGTGAACCAAAAACTGTGTAGGGCTGCGGACCTCCAGGACTGGAGTTTGAGACCCCTACAAAAGACAGTAGGTCACTACTCTTGGTCAACATCCCAGTAGGCAACCACCTTTCTTAAGCACCTTTGATTTGGACCAGCTGTCAAAAACCTTAATCCTCTATGCGTGGCACTGGCTAATTACCCCAGCTGGCTCTCATTAGGGAAGGCTCACACAGCAGTAAAAATTGTGTGGTTTCTGTTTCTAGCTCAGTCATAGCAATACAACACATGCATGGAAAAAGCCATACCCTAGCCAGGGCTAACTGCTGGCCTGAACTTACCTTTTTCCCCTTCATGCATGTCCAAACCTTTTTAAATAAATACCATCTTCCTGGGCCAAGATTCTGACCTTATGCTTGCTTATGTGCCTATTCCTGCTGCACCCATCATTGTGGGGTGCATTTTCCTGGCATGGTCTACTGTAGGTCAGTTCAGCCAGTTAGAAACAACAAACCAAAACATCAACAATAGAAAAGATAACTATATTTCTTATTTTTGCCACTTGAGTTCTAGCTACTTATAAAATGTATAAAAAAAGAACATGTAAGGACTTGAATCCTCTCAATACATATTTATCATTTTTGGCTGTTACAATTCAAAAGTATGAATTTTTGAATTTGGTGATCAATGGTCATTGTTAACACACCACAGCACAGCACACAGTGCACAACAACAAAATGTGTCCTCTGCATTTAACCCATATGTGACTTTCGTGACATAGCAGGGGGCAGCTAATTCAGTGCCCGGGGAGCAGTGCTTGGGGGCGGTACCTTGCTCAGGGTACCTCAGTGGTGACTTGCTGGTGGGGGATTCGAACCTGCAATTTTTTGATTACAAGTGCGCTTCCCTAACCATCAAGCCACCACTGCCCAATGCTGGTATCATATACTATATGGCCAAAAGTATGTAGACGCCAATAAGCCACACATGTATACAGTTAAACACACAGACATGCAATCTCCGGCAACAAACACTGCAAGTACACTGTATATTCGTACGGAAGAGTTTACCGGCTTTCGAATTGGCACCATCTTAGGATGCCATCTTTTTAACAAGTCAAATTGCTTTCCTGCTAGAGCTGTCCTGGTCAGCCAGAGATGAAGTGGGAATGTCTGGGAGCAAGTTCAGTTGTAAGGTGGCAGGTGACACAAACACAGAAAGGGACCTGATTACTCAATATCAATGCACAACATGAATGTCAGCAAACCTAATTAGCAATGTTTCCGGAATAGTAAAGGCTATTATAGACTGGTATCCAAATACTTTTGGCCATACAATGTATGTATAGATATTTCTGTAGTTGTTACTGAACAAATATACAGATCAAATAAGTGGTCGATTAATTTTGTGTTAAGTGATATCGGTCTATTACAGACAAAAGAAGAAACACAGGGAGAAAAGGCAGCTGCACATTTTTTTACATGAAAAAAGCCTAAAGTTTCAGCAGTTTGACAAGACAAAGCTGGGATTTGATACCAAAACTATATGCTGTCTATATAAGGCAGAATTTTGATGATAAAACATTGAAAATATCTACTACAAAATAACTTTGATTTTTTTTTTTTTTTGTTTGAATAAGTCAATACCTGGGAACCTGTTTCTAATAATAAGTGTGGTGTGCAGTGTCCTGTTATTATGCTGTCATGATTATCTCCAGCACAGGCATTGAAATGAGCACTGTAATCATCTTGTGGCAGTGGTTCTCTTGGTATTGTTTTGAGAAGAGGTGAGTGATGTCATCTTACAGTCGGTGTCATGGGAAAAATGCTATGAGGAGATGAAAGGTGGAGACACCATTAAAGTGGGGCGAGGAACCAGAGACATCGGAATGGGAGGAGGGGGCAGCTCATCTGCACATAATAGATCGTCCCCTCTGATCACACTCCATCTCTCCAATAATTAGAGAAAACATTCTCCCTGGGGAGCTCCAAAACGAGAACATGGCAGCACGGTTCTCTTGGTAATTATTAGATCATGACTGCCAGAGGATGTCATAATGCTGAGCCCTGGAAGACAGTGTTTTCCTTGTGGAAACGTTAAAGATCTCAGTTGAGCGGAACGGCCTCCCACATCCTCTGTCCAGCCCTTGAAGTGTACAAATGTTGCTCCGGCTAACTGAGGTCTGGTCATGTATTGCTGTAATTTCCTGTTGCGGTATAGTTTCACTGATCATATTGTGCAGTCAAATAAATTACTCAGTTTGTCGTTAAAATTTTATATTCTAAAGCAATTTAAATGATTTATAGTTCGACTTTTCCATATTTAAATAGCTGGATAGTTACTAAATGAAGAATGATATGTAAATCAACAGTACTAGAGCAAGTCTCTTCTAATACCGAAACCTGTAAGGTTTAATTCCAAAACCACCATGTTAGATGCTATAGTATACATAAGAAAAAAGTTAAATAATACCACACAATGCTTGTTATGCACAAATAATCATATTTACAACATACAAAATAAGATTCCAGTTGGCAAAAAACTTTTTGCAGGCCTTTGTTTGACTGCTGAACTGTAGGTTATCTACTGAAGTTCTGGGCTTCAGGGAAAATAATGTCACATTCTGATATTGATATGTTGTAACTAGTGGCTGCAAGTAAATTGATTGTGTGGACTAGGCTATCTCTGAGGAATTATGCTTGTGTAAACACAGTTCTTTGACCTTTTAGAATATAGCAATGCCCTTCAAATGAATATGAAGAGCACACTGGAGGAAAGCAGTTGGAATTCTGTGCACATCATGAACAGCCTATCCATGCAGTGACAGAAAAAGACTTGGCCACTAAAACCAAGCCAACCCTTTCATTAATCAGTGACATTTCCCACTACAATGAATTCTAAAATACAAAACCTCCTTCTCTCAATATGATGCTTTTAAAAATTAAATTCCTCAAATACCTGAAGCAATAGAAAGCTACATATACATATGTGTGTGTTCATGGAAAAAAATCAAATTGCCTTCTGGGTAGACTTTTTTATTGGAAAATTTCATTACAGCTAACATAAAAACCAATCAAAGTTTGATGTGTGTGCACATATTCTGTGTCTCGGAAGGCAAGTATTTTCCTTCTTTGGCATAACCATAGAGCAATGCACATTCACTTTTATCTTTTCTTCTGTCATTTTCTGAAGGATTTGAGCAAGGTTACAGCTCCAAGAAAACATTCTTCCCATTAAGCAAGGAAACACCCTGGTATTTACTGCAGCATTAACACACCATCTGGACAGAGGCTGGGTCTGAGCAATGGTGAGAGACCAGCACAGTGCATATTGACTCATATTTCAATATGAAACACAGTAAAAGCATAGGCGTGTGAAGGACATTGGGAGAGTGTCTGTACTTCTATTTAAGTTCTAAATCATTTAAAAATCATTTTTATATGGCTTAACTGTCATTTCAATGTCACCATTGTCAATAATGAGTGCAATTTATTAATTCCTTATTGGTATGCATATACTTATTGATAAGGCCATTTATAAGTATCGGTGTAACATGCCACTATGTGCAAAACTATGTACAGAAAGTCTAATGTTCCATTTACTGATTGCTGCAGTTCTGTCGTGAGTGTTACAGATGATAAACCTATTGATAATTATTGGTGGTCCCTTGCCACTGGGTGCAAAAATATGTACAGAAAGTTTAATGCTCCATTTACTGATAGCTACAGTTCTGTGCAAAATAAATAAATATGGAGGCCTTACTCACTAAATAAAATCAAAGTGTCAAGCTTTCCATTTCATCTGATCCTTCCTGATGTTGACCTGAAATCTGTTGTGAAACTTAGTGTTTGACTTGTGTGGGAGACACATGTTTTTTTTTTTCTCTTATTCGTTTACCTTCTTATGCAGCAGTGATGCAGAATTCTTGAAGTCCTTGCAGAAGTTCTGTCTCTTCCCATCTAACAGGGAACATTCCCAGAACTTTAGCCAACACTATGCAAAAGGCTTGTCAAATCTGGCAGAGAATGTTCGTTCTGTAATGTTAATAGAATGTTATTTCCATGTTTTACATGTTCACAAAGGTTATGTCAATGTCAGCACAATGACATTATTACCCGAATGTCCTTTTTTATGATTAAATATTACTTTATAAAAGTGCCATTTGTGTAAGGTGCAAACACACCATCCGACCTTGAAGTCATGGTCTTTGATGCATAAGGCAACAGTGTTACCCTCTGCCTTACAAGCCACTTCATTTGCTTTTCTATTATTATTCTTACTTGTAGTAGTAGTAGTAGAAGTAGTAGTAGTAGTGGTGGGGGGATAACATTCTGGGAATATCAGGCAAACTGGACACCTTGAAAGTTTCCATACGTAACATTTAGTAAACATTCCTAGAACAAAATATTGCTAGTGGGGTTGTCACATTTTGTGGCAATTGTAAGTTTTTAAGTTTCCTCAGTCACAATCTGACAATAAGTAACATACTTTTATCATCAGAAAGTTAAAAAAAGGTGTTTCCAGGAAAGGCTCCGGTCCCCCCTGCGGCCCGGGTTGGGATTAAGTGGTTACGGTGATGGATGGATGGATGGATGGATGGATGGATGGAAGTTAAAAAAAGAAAAGAGTTTTAACATGGTTACCAGTGTTGTTGTGGTTTTGTTAGCTGTTTGCGTGGTTTCCATCATTTATTACTAGTACTCGCATTGTTTCTCCCAAGTCCACTAGTCATATGAGTCCGTCTCCATCTCACCATGTTCTGTCCCATCCCGCACAGCCAGTTACTCCAAGTCCATGCAGTAACCTGTTTACCGTAGTGTCCTGTCCTCTGGGGTCAGGTTGTCAGGCAGTATTGGTGGGAAGGTCCATTTTGGGCTGCTTTGCATCTATGATATTGCAACAATAAACCCAGTTTAAAAAGATGGCACAGTTCATAAACATTTTTAAATTTCTTCCTGCAAACGTTTGTCTGAATATTAGCCATTTAGAATGTAAACTTTTTTTTTTTCTTTTTAAACGTACATATGTCACGCCCGGCTCGTACGATCCTCGTGTGTGCCACGCCCCCCCTCGTTACCTCGTGTTGATTCCTGATTGTACTCACCTGTTGCTTGCTCAGTTTAGCCTGTCTGGTGTATTTAGTCCGTGTCTAAGTCAGTATCCCCAGATCTGTCATTGTGATGTTAGGGCTTGTTCGTGGATGTCTGCCTTTTCGTTAACCAATAAAACCCCGTTTACCCATCTGTCCAGCTCCTCTCGCCTGCTTCCCCGCTCGCTTATTCCACGAGCGTAACAACATACAGCCTCTCTACTTGCTTAGCTTAAAAACTGTTCCAAGGTGTAATCCTTCAAATTACCAGACAGTAGCAGAATAACAATTGCTGATAACCCAAAACTCTCCAGTCTGGTTTACAAAAATATATTTATAAATGTTAAATGTGAAAACAACTGACTATATTATCCAGAATTAATGGAAATAAGGTGACCATTTCCTCCTCATAAAAGGCAGAATAATTACAAAACCTGCATATCAAATCTAAATAAAATCATAACCTCATATCGAAATGGAAACAAATTCATTAAAAAAAATGGTAAATTAAACAAAAGCTTAAACATTATTATAACTAAAATGAGTGTGACACTGAATAAAATTGTAATGTAGGTACATAATTGTCACAGGTCTAGTACGGGTTTAAATTATTTATACATGTGACAGTGTCCATTGCTGAAAAGGTCTTGACATCTGCTCATTTTGTGTAATTAAGGTTTTGAGATTCGTAGTGTTAGAGATGAAGCCCTCCCCCCCAATAATCCTGTCACATGATCAAGCTTGATTAATAATATTACGAGCAGGGAGCGATGCAAGCGTGTCATCTCTTGTGCAACAGCATCTCTGTTGAGATGATGCAGTTACAACTCAGGCAAGTGACTTAATTTTCCCCATTAATCTTGCAGATGTCCTGTCCATACCTGTAGTCACATGCCACGCTAAAGCCTTTCTCTTGTCTACTTTTGCTCTAGCCTTCTCCAAAAACTATCACAATGCAATGCTGTGACGTAGTTAATGATGATGGGTCTTCACAGTGAGAAATAACATCCTTTTTTACACCAAAGGATCCATTTCTTTGAAAGCTGTTTGAATCACTTTTTTTTTCAGAATTTACTGCCACAATATTACACAAGAGCTTGCAAGCTTCCTAAGAAAAGCATGTGTAAAACGTGTAAAATTACAATACAAAGTAACATTGAGGGAAAACAAGAGTTAACTGTCCTTAGGTGGTGCATTAATATACTTTGCTGAGTTACTTAAAGAGTAACACAAAAGTTGCAAAAGCTCAAGATTTTTTAAGGTTGAAATTGGCAACATGAGCTGTCTTTACTGTAATGGTTTACTGGAAACCTATGCTGGTTTTGGTCCTAGGCGTAAATATTATGGCACTAAGTGATATCAGGCAAAGATATTTTTTCCCAGGATCCTGTACTTTATCAAAAAATGGAAATGGTAAAAAAACTGTTTTGTGCCAATGTTAGCTATATTTTGATAGTTTGAATATAACCATGAGTTTTCGTGTGACGCCCAAGATGAGCAGAATAATGGGAATTTTTCCAGCTCATATATGTTTATCGTGTCAGACGAAACTGTGAATTATGTACCTGAAGCCTTAATACTGGTGGCAGTATAATTTTGTTACAGTGTAAAAGAGCTCTGGTAGAAAAACATAAAATCCTCTGCAACACCAGCCTCACAATTTGAGAAACACATTTAGGCAGAAGTATTTAAAAGTTTCAGATATACTTAAGCAGAAGCACTTAAAAGTTTCAGTTATACTTAAACAGAAGTACTTAAAATTTCATTAGTGACAAAGGAAAAGTACCTGCATAATTTAACAAAATGAACATAATAACACATGAAATGAAAAAAATGCATATAAACGAGTGTGAATCATAACAGATTTTGGAAAAAAAAAAAACATAATACAGTAAAAATATGATTGATTTAAAAAGGTTAACAAACAATAACCACAAACTTTTCCTGTTCAATTTACTTTTCAGACTATTTTCCAATGTTAATGAAACTTCAACGCAGTTTCTAAGCACACTGTGATTGCTTCCACGGAAGTGGCTATCCACTATTAGCTAATCATCCATCTCCTTGCCAGCTCAGTTTAAATCTCGACTTTCTGGCAGTGTGTCTGTAAGATTTTGGTAGTTACTGCTAGTGTCATGTCTTTATTTTACTTTACACAGTAATAATCTAATATTACTTACTTGCGTACTTCTTACTTACTTTGAAGGTAAATCTAAGAAATGTTATTGATCTTAACTTAAACATAATCCATTTCCTTTACTGGAGTTGGCTGGGAGGTCAATCATATTGTCGCAATGCCAGCACAGTGAGACATGTTTTGTTAATAAACACCACAGGCACTAATGACAGTTAACACTTTTTAGTTACCATGCACTCAACTACCAGAGATGTACCAGCAGCTGCACAGACAAGGGAAGTCACCAGCACACATATCAAACACCATTGGGGGGGAGGGGAATCACAAACACACCACAATAGGGAAAGGCGATATGTAATTCGGCACTTCACCTACATACCTACATTCACTGGCAAACCTACATACGACGGACATTATTTACACAAGTATTTACATTACATTAAAGTATTTCAGTAATAGGGTCTTTTGGAATTACATAAAGGAAATTATAGCCCCAATATGGGTGCATGCTACCAAAAAATAAAAAATAAATTCTGATTATGAATTTTCAAGTCTTAATCTTGTCTTGGTCTTGGTTGGGATGGGTCTTGGTCTTGAGTTGGATGAGTCTTGATCTTGTCTTAATCTTGAAACAGATGGTCTTGAACACATCACTGGGCCCCACACCGTCATACTGAATGTCACTAATATGTCATAGTTAATACTTGTATTAGATTTCATGCTGAAAATTTCTGTCCTGCTTTGTTTTCAACACAGTTAGGACTACAGCATTGGGGAAAATGCAATTTTTTCCATAATATTTCACTGATTGAATTAATTGTGTGGTAGATAAGCGATATCAGTATTAAATGCAGTTCACTTATTTTTATCAGCTTTTATATGTCTGCCCTTTAGAAGCAGCCACTGCAATTTCATTGTACAAGTAGCATCTGTGCTCCAGTATAATGACAATAAAGGCTTTCTATTTTTATTTGCCATGAATATAAAAGACAGATAATTGCTTTACTTCAGCTATTGAGTGAGCGATGAAGTTTGAAGGTAGCTTAAAAACTGTAGCACAAATTTTGGTACTCTAGATGAGTGCTATAAGTATTAAAGATTGTTGAATGCTTTTTATAAGTTGTTAAGTTCACATACCTGTACAGCTTTTGGTGTGTATAGCTTAGAGATTGAAGGAGTAATAGCATAAGTTGGCCCAAGTGAAAGAATAAAACATTAAATAGTGGAGTGCCATTGAAACTAAAGTCACAGGTTCCTTTCATGAGCTGTAGGGTTCACAAATTATCTTTGGAGGATTTATCTTAAAAATGGTAGGAGTACTGAAATCAGTGGAGTTTAATATGAGGATGGAGGGATAAATTAATAAATACAATTCTTTTCGCGTAAAAGGCAACATAAATCTTAATTTTGATTTTTTTTAATTACACTACATCAGATTAGATTTCTATACAATGATACGTGCACTTCAAAATTACTGGAATTTTTTAAGATGCATATAAACTAAGTCAAGTCTAAATCCTTTCCATGAATAAAAAACAAGAGACCCAGTTCGTTAAACTGCGTTTATTTACCCATGGTAAATGAACATTCAAACAAACAAAAGAAGAACCTGTCCTTATCAGTACCCCTCAAAACAGCAGTGTTATTTTAGCATAACCGAGTTGTTGCACTCGGACAGTGCCAGAGCACATGTAGTTCTTGGACATGTAGGCTCTGGACCGCTTCATAGTTAGAAAGACTCTTTGGAGCTCTTCAGGTGATGGGTGCAAAAAATTAATTTTGGGTTGTGGGGGGATTTCATCCAACCCTGAGACAAAAATCAAGACCATTCCTGGGGTCACTGGGGCACTGGAATCAACTGTCATTCGTTTGTTTGTTAATATACTACTTGATTAGTCTGACTAGTTAGACAAAATGTGCAGTGATAATTGACAAAAAAAAATCTGTGATTTAGAGAGTCAGTTAGGGCACGACTGCGAGCACAAGGCATACATATACAGAGAAGCCGACTCAGAGCCAGTATGATTAGAATCAACCTCCAGGCTGGTGCTGTGTGTGCAGTGGCACAGAATTTAAATTGCTGGATATACCGTGTTGCTCCCTCAATGTGCTAACTCACTGCGGCACATTGAGGGAAATCACAAACTCGTTAAGTTAGTCTTTTTGTTTTGACATTCAAAATGCAGTCAAATAATGCAGTTAAGTGTTTATGACATTTTATTCAAACTTTTATTAGAATGTGCACACTCTAAAATTCTAAAGAAGTGATGTTTGTGATTTTTTCTTCCTTTTTTATTGTCTGCAGATAGACGATTGTGATTCATGGAGGTATTGATGGTTTCAGTAGGCTCACAGTGTTTCTCGGTGCCTCAAACAACAACCATAGCAGCATAGTAATGCAGTACTTCTCTGAGAAAGTATGGTGTTCCATCTAGGGATTGCTGTGATCATGGTGGGGAGAACAGTGATGTCTGCTGCTTCATGAGCATTTTTCGTGGTTATATCTCTGGAAGTTCTATTCGGGGGAAGGAGCAGACACAACCAGAGGCCTGAGCGCCTGTGGGGAGACCTTTGACATGGTATGGTCAACGTCTTCCACAGTTTTGTTCACCTTTCTTGAGCATGAGATGATTATTGATCCAACAAATGAGAAGAATCTGTTTGCTCTGCATTATGTTTACCTTCTGCAGTTGAACAGGGATCTTGATCTCTTCTGCCTTCGTTGGAATCACCACTCTCTAAGAACAGAGAGAAATCAAATTCTGTAGCAATTTTTTGTGTTGGGTTGTCTTGCACTCCAAAGCACTCCACTGAGGGCAATGCAAGACCTTTACTCACAGCCTGGTGCAGATGTAATTTCACAGCATTTTGGTACTGAAACAGCTGGCCTTCAGCAGAAACAAGGAGATGGACAACAACCACAGCAGCCTGATATCAGGGCTGAACTTCAATGACCTGAAGAAATTCAGGTACCAGAGAGTGCCTTTACATTGAACGATGATCATCTGCAGCAACTTCTTCAGACTGTTCATCCTCTTCATAGTGCAGAGACTATGATTGACTTAGATTGACTTCAGGAAACAACTAACTTTATTGACTCATTTTGTGTTTAAGATTAGTGTTTTTTAGTAAATCTGCCTGCAAGTAAATCTGTACTGTCCTACACATTAAAATGTTGGGCATGATGCCAATCTTATATGATACAAAGCAGCATCATTTTCATTCAATGTGGAAGTGAATATTAAGTGCAAACCTGTGGGCATTCCTTTTTTAACTACAATTTATATATTTATATAACATTAGAATAAAAGTGCAGATTTGATGTATACATAGACGTACTTGACATTTATTGACGTTTAGTGTCCATTTGATACGTAATCGCTGCCTCAGTGAGATGTTTTTTGCGTGTCCTTTTGACATGTAATCAATGCCTTGTTGACATTTTTTGCATGTGAAGTTCACACGTGATCAACACCTTATTGACGCTTTCTTTACGCCCGTCGTTTTTAACACACTAAAAGAGCCTTGATGTTATGTATTTCCGCGTGCTTAAGGCGTAAAATATGCATGTTTGCGGTGTTTTTTCCATGTGCGCTTAAGATAACATGTAAGTTGGGGCATTTTTGACCCTTTCGGCATTCCATACCCTTCTCATACGTTTGTGATCCCTTGCAATAGTTTTGCGTTCCTTTGCAGTACTTTTGTGATCCCATTACACTTGTCCACTTGGTATTTGCTGCAACATGACAGCAAGGATAAACCTAAATAATACAGACATGTCCTGTAAAGTATGCTTTAAGCATTGAAGTATGGGGTGCAATGTACACCTTGCATCTTTAATATTATGTGTTTTTCTACGTATTTATTAATAATTGCACTGTATCCATTCACCGACTGTGACTTTAAGCAAGAATTATTTCAGGATACAATAATTGTATCCTGTTAAAAATATAGTCCTTATAAGGACATAATGGTCAGGCTACTCACTGGAAGTGGCAGGTCCGTCAAATTACCATAGAAACCATCTACAGACGGGTGCTTGCGTTTTGAAAACCATGGAAAATGATGCTGATAAGAATGATTGATTATTTATGATTAAAAAGTCACTGGTTTTTATATTAACATGTTTCATGAAACATTAAAATGCATTAATATAGAACTGTTATTAGGCTGACGGAACTACCTATGTGGTTACATGAAAATAATTAACACCCATGTGACTTTTACGCCCATTAAGAAAATAGTATTTGCCAAAGCCAAACAGATTAGGCACAATTGCATAAATACAATGGTTTATCTACTCAGTCACCATGTGTCAGTTAAGCAGCATCAAGATTAAACATCATAGAAAAAACAACATGTAGAAAAAACACTGACCTGGAAATGATTAAATATAGGACATTCAAGGTGGTTGTCTAGAAATAGGTATGCAATTGTATCTCACAGGGTTTCTGGTCAGATCCCAGGAGGAACAGCCATTTTACCATTCAGTAGGGCACATGACCTATGTCTGAAAGCTGTGAAATCTTTAAATGCCTATAATTGTAAGTTACAGTGGTTACTTGCTTTAAATGTACACAAAATATATACAATACCTCTATTTTGTTCTTTAGTATTTTATGGTAGGTTTTCACTCATACAAAGTATGAAAAATCCCATTTATACACCAGATCCTGAGAATATTGCATACACTGTGGTAACCCAGGAACAAAACATACAATTGTTGAAGTAATGCCTTTGTAAGACCAGCTGATTGAGAATAGGTTATAAATAAATAAAGAACGTTCACAGCAACAGTGGGGCAATTGAAAAGACTGTACAATTAAAAACCACACAATCAAGCTTAATTGCTTGCTCTTCAAGGCAGTAAGTGTCAACAATGTGGTCAGGTGTTCATTATGGGTGTAAATTGATGTCATTTGAGATGGAGGAGGGAACAATTGGGGATCTAACTGTACTGATTAAACAGGGCCTGCTGTCAGTTACTCACATAACACGTTGCTCTCTAAGAAACTGTGGTGAAATTGTACTTAAAATGGCACATTTGGCAGACAGCATGAAACAAATGTGGAATAATACAATTTCATCAGCATACTGTAGATAAAAAATGATGACCTGCCATATTTTATACACCACATCTCCAGGTTAATGAATTAAATTGAGCAGTTGCAGTTGTAAAAAAGTAATCATTAGAGAACTAGCAGAGCCAGACCTGTTCAAATAGACCTGTCTGTTGGATGGCATGTGTCCAAAGTCTACTGCCATCCATTATGCACGAGAGTGAGAATACAACTTGGGCCAGGGGACTCTAATATACGTCAAACTGCAAAAATGTGTTTACACTGCCAAAGCACTGTAAAATTTAACAGACTTTTTTTTGTTTTGTTTTAAATAACAAAATGAAATGCATGTAAATACCCATGCGTATGCTATATTTTAAATGTGCTGTTGTAAATTTACAGAAATATACTGTAAATGGAAAAAAAAAAAACTAATTATAATCATAATTTGATTACATGTACTTTATTTTTAATGCTTGTCATTGTTTTTTAATTGTAAAATGATGTTTTTGAACAGAGCAGTCTGTGCTCACTTGAATCCATTTCATTTCATCATGTTGCTAGGTGTTCTTTCTTGCCCGGTATACTGAGGCAGGTTAGTCAGTGATAGTTATGTTAATGTTTTTGTGTATTAAAAAAAAATATATATATATTCTCTGGCCACTTAACTTGCTAGCTAAGGCTGTCTCTAGTTGCACACAAGCAACCTATCTAAGGGGTCGATTCTCCCACGCACTCCAAGCACGTCAGCATGAGCACTTTCCACTGGTCTGTAGCTACACAGCCCCATATGCAACAAGCTTCGATGAACTGTGTGTCCTGATACCCATCTGTCATAGCCAGCATTAACTTTTCAGCAATTTGTGTTACAGTAGCTCTCCTATGGGATCAGACCAGATTGGCTGGTGTCCATGACTCCATCATCAGTTCACCAGTTGGCCATCCTTGGACCACTTTTACATGCTAGAAACTTGAACACAAGACCTGCCGTTGTAGAGATATTTGACCCAGTCATTTACCCATCACAATTTGACCCTTTTCAAAGTCACTCAGACTCTTACAATTCCCCATTACTCCTGCTTCCAACACATCAACTTCAAAACATGACTGTTCACTTGCCTAATATATAACGGCCCCCCTGACAGGTGCCATTGTATCTGTGTTCAGTGTTTTTCACGTCACCCATCAGTGGTTTTAATGTTATGGCTGATCAGTGTGTATGTGTACACTATATATATATATGACTGTGTGACTGATCATTTATAGCACTGTGTATTAAACTGGATGCTTAAGCTGAGCATTTTGCTTCACTACTTTTACAATAGAGGACCATCCGCTATTGCTGCCTACTGTATGTAGACAAGTCATGTTAGCTGGGTGAACCAATTCAAATTATTTTCCAATTTCTAATTTCCAAGTCCACATACCAGCAGACATCAGAAAACCACAGACTTACACAACTAGCTGATGTTCTACAAGACTTTTCAATTAATGAAGTATGGTATTTCACCTGAGCGATTCCGATAATTCGGGTTAAGCGCTGTGGTTAAGGTTGCCCTTGAAAAAGGTCACCGCAGGGTTTGACTCCATATGCTTAACCACCACAACATCAGCTGCCCTGAAATTTTCCATCCGTCGATCCATCTGTGGGGACTTCTGAAGACTTCCGTGTGATAGAAGCTTTTACGAGCATCTCCATCAATAGATATGTTTAGTTCCCCAGTGGGATGTAAGCCTGGACTGAAGCTTTGCACGGCAGTAAAACAGCATGTGCACTGTGGCACTAGGAGGTATCAAAGCATAAAAAGCTTACACAGAAAATGGTTTTCCTCCTATAAAACAAAATATTTATTTTCCAAGTATGAAAATAAAGCCATAATGGACATTAAAATCTGAAATTCAGCCTTGAAAGTATCTCAAAAAATTAAAAATGGAACATGTTTTTATTTTTACATCACTGATATTTTCTTTTACAGCTATGAACAAATCCCATGGCAGTATTAAAAGGTATCATTTAGGCATCATAAAATTACAGTTAATCTGTATTGAAATGCATATCCAGGCAAGATAATTATACTTAAATAATGAACTTTAATGAACCTTTTATACAGTCTTTTATAGATAGTATATATTTTCATTCAAGAAATGAAAGAATGCACATATTTGTTTCCTATACTTCAAAAATACTTTAAAGTATAACTATTTTACCTCAGATTCTATTTACTGAATATTTATATTACTCATTTAATTGATTTTATTGTAATTTATTTATGCTTTCATACATTTTAATGGTACCAAAAAGAATGGTACCTTGATACTTCAGAATGCTATAAAACGAGGGTTTCCCATAACAAGCTTTCTCCACTGTATATTCTTTTAGTCACAGATGCAGAAGACAACATTTCACTTTGAACTTTACAGAATAATGAAGAGGAGAAACCAAAGGGACATCCTGCAACCCTCCGCTCCTTCTGGCAAAGTTTGTCACCTTATGTGAGCAACATAAATGATGGAATATATAGATAATGCCTGCTGAGCCAAAACAGCATGCAAAATGAATTCACTTTCAATTCAGAAAACCTTGGTTGTTTGTTCCTGTATTCATGTGTTCTGTTATTAGCTTTAGACAAAACAAGGTCACGGACTACACTGAAGCCCATTCACCACTTGCACCACTTTATAGTATTTCAAACGCCTTTCTGCTTTATGACATTATGACCTTACTTCCATTCACTGGACTAGATAACACTATCAATTATTTCTAGCCGGAACTTGACAGGTATTTTCATCTTCATAGCTTCCTATTGAGGGTATAAAGTGCTCTTTTAAGTTTTCATTTGAGCACATTCTCTGCCAGAGTACACCTCCCTGAGGCTCTGATACTCGAGAAGAGACAGTTGTATTATTTAGTGCTAGAGATGCTCTACAAAGACAGACCTCAGTGGCCAGCAGGGTAAGAGACATTTAAAAGCTGTACATTTGCATTTGAATTAATTTGCTTAGTTTTCACTTTTACACAAAACAACATCATTTCTAGGGATTCATACAGCTGCATATGTCTCTAGAGCTATTCCAGTTTTTCCAGATGCATCCTGGGAAAGCACCTGCAACCTCAAGATTACAAGTCACTTATATATAGGTTCAAGATGCATTCATTTGCATACAGATATCATGCTGCTCTAATAGTATTATGACAATCATAATAATTATTATTAATAGTGTTGCTAATAATTCTGGACTGGTTTTGAATATCAGGACAGTGAACAAAGCCATGTGACATTCTGAGGAGAAGGGAATAGGGACTTTGAGTGCAGGAAATGAGATTTACCAAAATGACAGGCAGAACAAACACGAAAGAGAAACCATTAAAATCACATACTGTAAAGCTATTGTGTCTGGAAAAGTACTACAATCTTGGTGCTGAGAGATAAGATCCAAGTTTCCTGGATTTGCAGCACCAAATATTCTTAATAAAGAATTAAATTAAACCATTCTTATTATTTGTTAAAAAAATTCCTTGCCCTTCAATGTATTTCCAAAAAATTTCAAAAAGTTGTACACCTGAGATAAAAGCTGAGTATAAAAGCTTAGCACACTGGTTAAAAAACCGTCACTGATGTCTCCGTTTCATGTCAAGCTGACATGACGACCCTCATCATATTATGACTAAATGAATGATTAAATCTAAAAAAACTTCCAAACTGATATAAAAAATGCGGAGTGCCATATGTTGACAAATAGGCAGTTATGTAGAACAGCAATCAAGTAAAAGAATATCTGATAAGATCTATTGAAAAAAACAAATTAGGATTTATGAAAATTTGACAAGACCCCCACAGACAAAGATTTCCATAAAAATATGCCGATAAATGTTTTATTAAATTACACTACTGTTAAAACATTGCAAATATATTTATTTATATTATCATCATCATGATTGTTTTGCTGGTTAAAACTTTGACATTTCTATCTTATTGCTGGTTAATACTCTCGGAAAGAGGATAATTTTCTTCCCAAATAAAAAGGTTCACCATTGTGTAAAAAGGGTATTCATATTCTAACCAAGAGGCCATTTGGGTGACAGATATGAGGTTTTGTCAGACATAACAAAAGATCCAATAGGTTATCAAAGGACGAGGCCTTTCAGTTACAGTCCTAGATCCTCTTTTTGACCACCTTTTTTCTCTGAAGCTTAGAACATCATTGGAAAATCTTACATTGTCAGATAGCAAAGCTCACTTCCTTTTGTCATGCAGCTGGTAACTCATCTGAGCTAAGGAGTAATCCCTCTATAGAGGCCCAGGAAACGTCAAGCCTAACCTTATTGCTTCCTGTGGTCCTGGGAGCGCCTGAACATCCGTGCTGTAACTTACTGGTATAGCCTTCTGTTTTCACAGCATTCCTGATAAGCAAAGCTATGTACTATAGTCACGTGAAAAGGGAAGTACACCCTCTTTCAATTCTAAGGCTTAACGTATCAGGACCATAAAAAAATCTGGTCCTTAGCAGGACTTAAAACTAGGTAAATACAACCTCAGATGGATGACAACACATAACATATTACACTGTCATTATTTATTTAACAAGAACTAAGCCAAAATGGAGAAGCAGTGTGTAAAAAAATTACTTACACTGCTACTGATTCCATAGGAATTAAAAAGGTAAATAGCAACCAGGTGCTGTTACTCAAATGCAGCATGTGTGACCAACTCTACAAAAGGAGAAGTTTTGGCAGTTTGCTGGTCGGAGTGTTCAGGTGTGTGTTAATACAATGCCAAGGAGGACAGATCAGCAATGATCTTAGAGAAGTAATTGTTGCTGCCCATCAATCTGGGAAGGGTTATAAGGCCATTTCCAGACAATTTGATGTCCATCATACTACAGTGAGAAAGATTATTTACAAGTGGAAAACCTTCAAGACAGAAGTCCCAGAAGTGGACATCCCAGTAAATTCAGCCCAAGGTCAGACCATGCAATGCTCATAGAAATTTTAAAAGACCCAAGAGCTACATCTCAGACTGTAGAGGCCTCGGTTAGTATGTTAAATGTTAAAGTTCATGACAGTAAAATTGACTGAACAGTTATGGCTTGTTTGGAGTGGTTGCCAGGAGAAGGCCTCTTTTCTCCAAAAAGAACATAGCTGCTCAGCATCTGAACAAACCACACGATTTCTGGAACAATGTCCTTTGGGCAGACATGACCAAAGTGGAGATGTTTGGCCATAATGTACAGCCCCACGTTTGGCGAAAACCAAGCACAGCATATCAACAAAAACACCTTATACCAACTGTTAAGCACGGTGGTTTAGGGGTGATGATTTGGGCTTGTTTTATAGCCACAGGACCTGAGCACCTTGCAGTCATTGACTTGACCATGAACTCTTCTGTATACCAAAGTATAGTAGAGTCAAATCTGTCTGAGAGGCCATCTGGCCGACAGCTAAAGCTTAGCCGAAACTGGGTCATGCAACAGGACAGTGATCCCAAGCTCACCAGCAAATCTACAACAGAATGACTGAAAAAGAATAGAATCAAGGTGTTGCAATGACCCAGTCAAAGTCCAGACTTCAACCCGAATGAAATACTGTGGTGGGACCTTAACAGAATGATTTTTTTATTATTATTATGTCCTGATACGTAAGACCATAGAACTGAAAGAGGGTGTACTTTCACAAGACTGTATACTGACCGCCATAGGGATCTGTCAGGTGTTCTCCATTTCTCATACTTGGGATGAGCAAATGAGAAAGAGATTGTTTGCCAAATGACAATGAAATAGCTTGCTGAAAATGCTAGATGACATTTTTATCTAGCTAGACAACTTAGTATAATACATAGATAGCATGAACTACTCAAAGCAAATGTGCATGCATGCAAAGTACACGAGCTGTATAAGCAGAACAAACAGACTTCAACATGGACACAACACAAAACAGAACAAAATTCACACATGTAATCAGTGTTGGGTAAGTTACTTTAAAAAAGTAACTAATTACTAATTACTTAATCAATGTTGTATTTAAAATACTTATC
>JAODJU010000119.1:26661303-26679208 GCA_026776725.1 Gnathonemus echidnorhynchus | reverse complement strand
CCCCCCCCCCCCCCCCCCCCCCCCCCCACACAAACCCCACGCCGCTGACATTTGCGGTCGGTTATTCTCGTTAGACCGTCCCTGCGGCTGCTGATTGGCTCCATCCTTCCCCTTCCTGAACTCCACCTCCTCCTCAAATAGGAGAACGGAGCCCGAGTCACAGCTCCAAAGGTCACAGGGAAGAAATGACCCAGTTTCTCCTTTGCACTTGGGCCAGGATCTGGTTCCCAACCACAGGCTCCTTTCTGCTCCTAATTATCCACCGTGGGCCCTGGTGCCGTCACTCACTGATAGCCCCTAGCCATGGCCCACATTAGCCCGGCACCGACACACATTCCCCGTGCCTGGGGGCGAGAGTACCCCTCGAGGGTGTGACCCCCTCAGTGAAAGGCAAGCTTGCCCACCACCACCCCCCTCCCCTCCATTTTATCTCCCTTCTTCTTGGTTGTTTGTCTCCTAAGCTGCTTCTGCCTGGACCTCTTGGAGGGCCTCCATATACCTTCAGCCTCACACCAATGCAGAGAGCTGGGGACGGAGAACTGGGACCAGTGCTGAGTATTGGACGTGAGCTGCCTGATCAGCATAGGAAAACCAAAGTGGAGCACTGGAGCCAGTGTAGGTAACGAGATAAAGCACTGGCACTAGTGTGGATCGGGCTTTCTCAATCCAGTCCTCGGGGAACCTCAAACAGTCCACATTTTTGCTCCATCCTATCATGCCTGGCCCAAATGATCCAGAACACCGAATACCTGGTTCAGGTATGCTGGGAGTTGGGAGCGAGCGAAAATGTGGACCGTCTGGGGGTCCTGGAGGATCGGGTTGAGAAACTCTGGTGTAGATTGTCATAGGGAAGATTGCAGTCCTGGTACAAAACAAATATAGGAGTTGGTATTTTGGCTTGAACCAAGCTGATTTCTAGATTTGATTCTGACCCTGAAATGTCCTACTGCTGGCTTCTAAAATAAAAGATTTTGTTTATTAATACATATGCTGATATGAATACTTAACGTTAAGGGAACACTTTAGCACTTCAGTACATTTACTGCGTTCGTTGTCTTTGTTGTAGCTCCTCTTAGTAGAATTATCTATCACAGTTCTGGTTCAAGGAAGGCTTGAAACATTCATGCCCATCTTCAGCTGAGTAATGAGAGTTGTTCTGTGCCCTGAACAGTGGTGCTGCTTTGTGAGGAAAATTTAAGCAGGAGAACAGATGTCAGATGTGTGGAAGATGCTGATGCAGGAAATGCATACGGAGCTTAGGTGCTTCTGGTACTGTCTGCGTTCGCTAGCTAAGTTTATAAATCAAGTTCTGTATATCAATGGATTTTTTGTCATTAGAATTGCTGAATTTTAGCAAGTGTTAGCAAGGTAGTGGGCCAACTGAGCATTGATTATGTTGGAGTTGAAAACAGATTTTCCTTTATCATCATTCAGAGTGCTGAGTGTGGACTAAATGAATGCAATTTGTTTGATCTGTCGTAGGATGTGCGATGAGGGAATCCATTGTTCTAGATTCTTCTGGCTCTTGCTTGCAGCTTATTTGCAGGACGAAATGCCGTGTCGATATTTCTCGGCAATGGAGGGCCACAAAGATGCCGGGGAAGCTGCTGAAATCTGGGGGTGAAGATTAATGAAGCGTGAATGGTGTTTGCATCCTCACCCTGTGTGCTCCCCGAAAAGGCCAGCTAGCATATGGCATCTGTAAACCTAAAGGTGGTTTTGACTCTGGCTACCCAAGATGCCACAGTTAGCGAGGCTGCCGTCAGCCCGACGAGTGAGGGGCCGTGCCGACGCGAGAACGGCGGGCCAAGGTAACAGCGACGTGAAATATGGACGTCAAGGTCACGCTGCACTCCTGTGAAACAACCAGGGCTGTCATCTCATCTCCACAGAGCTCATCGGTTGCTATAGTGCTCAACGAAGTGCGTAATGATTGAAAAATCCAGAGTAATTAAAGCGGGGAACAGTGGGGAATTAATTCTGATCTTCATCTATCTCGCGTTCCACCCACATAACACCCTCCATCCCTACAGGGCTGAGGTAGCTGCTTATTAATGATACCAGGCCTCCAGCAATCCCATTGGTTTTGTCTACTGTTTGACCACAAGGGGGAGCTGTGTAAGGTTGTATACTGAAGTTTGGCTAGTTTCTCAGAATATAAATATATGAGTTTGGCTCATGTCTACATGAGGCAGAGTATGCTTTCTCGGGATCTCTCTTTTGGGGGCTTATGAGGTAGGGTGGTACTCTGCTTGGTTCTGTAGGTTAGGGCTGAGGTTCTTGTGAGGTAGCGTGTTACTCTGCTTGGTTCTGCAGGTTCAATCCGTAGTCTCCGTATGACTTAGTATATTCTGCTCGGCTCTGTAGGTCTGTTGCGAAGGCAGGTCACGTCTCCCCTCCCCTGACGGCGAGCGGCTTCTTGAAGAGGCTCCGCACGCAGCCAGGTGTTGTGTGGCTGTCTGTGAAGCGCTCACCTCCGCTCAGCTCCGCTCACCTCCGCTCGGCTCATCAGGCAGGGCTGCAGGGAGCCTTGTGCTGCTGCCCTGCGCAAATGTCACTTCGTGCACAGAAATGAAATTCGCATGGGGCTCTATGACAAACACTGACATTATACATCTCCTCTTCATTCCGCTGATTTAGTAAATGACACGCACCCGTCTGTGTGTGTGTGTGTGTGTGTGTGTGTGTGTGTGTGTGTGTGTGTGTGTGCGTGTGTGTGTGTGTGTGTGTGTGCGTGCGTGTGCGTGTGTGTTTAGAACCAGATACAATTTCTTATCAGCAAGTAACAAGCAAATATATTCATCTTTGCTCCCATGAACTGGCCAACTAATGACATCATTTTAATGTGAACATTTGTATTTTACAGTATGCACACATGTACAGTAGTCTCACACTTAATTTGAAGTACCAAGCATAACTACATCAAGAATTTATCAAGAAAGTTATACAACCACTAAAACCCTCAAACACACTATTTGATTAGGGGTGAGGGGGATTGATTATTTTTTTACAAACACTCAGATGATCATCTCAAATGAGCTAGCATGTTTGATGTGTTTCCAGTTTGGTATAACACAGCGAGTTTGGGATAACACAGACAATTCACAGTCTTACTCTTATCAACTACTCGCTCCCCCATGTTGATGTAATTTATTTGGAAACCAGAATGCTCCCACACTACTGATTTAAGTGCCGTGGGGGGGTGTTTGAGTTACCCCGCAACTGCCCTAAGATTGCATGTATTTTGAATTGTTGTAAAGCTCTGCTAACAGCACTAATTAATGCCTATTTGCTTGCAAGGATATCTACACAATACCTTTTTCAAAGACTGAGCAAAAAGACTTCTGTTAATCATCTTTAAGCCCATGTTAGTATTTTAATCTAGAGATTCTTATTAGCATAACAATTTTATTTTAGTATTAAAATATAATATAATATTTAGCGAGTTTCACTAAATAAAGTTGTCAAATGCAATGTTCAAAGTACCTCACCAGTTATACAGAAGAACTACATAAAATCTCATTACAAGCATGAAATTCAGAGTTTACTCTAGTAACCAGAGAGCAAACTAAAAATCAAGACCAGAAGGCATCTAGCAAATCTAAATCACAGGGCCAAAGTGGAGGGAGTACTCAAAGAACAGAGACAGGAAACCAGAAAGAAAAACTGAGAAAGACCACAGAGACTGTGTGACAGGACGTTACCCAGACAGAACATATATGCTTTGAGTGCAAATGAGAGTGGATATGCTTTGGAGGTTGACGTTTTGATGTTGTAGTGGACTGGCATCCCACCAAGAGTGCATACTACCTGAGACAGGCTCCCCTGTGACTTTAACCAGAATGAGCAGTCATAAGCTGCGTAGATTGTTCAGTTTACATTGTCCTCCATTTTATACAAATTAAAATAATTGCATAAATGTTATTCATTGACAAAAGTTACTTTTATTTAGCTCTTTTAAAAAAACATTATATGCATTGAGTTAATGTCTTTCATAATGCATATAGGCATATAATGTTCCCCATTATATCTGTGTTTAGAAGGGCTGGCCTAAATAATCCCTTTGCAATTCCAAAGGAAAATGCATTTCATTATTTGTAAGGATATTTGTTAAAAGTGTCTGGATTCGCTATGCAGAAAAGACATGAAAATCATTATATCTGTTTCCTAATAAAATACCCTGCACCAGCTGAAAAGTTGGCATTTCTATTTAAATCCAGAATACCATTTGTGAAATATGCAAATGTGTTATTAACATTCCACATGAAAGTGGTGCATTAGTCACGCAATATATAATTCAAATCAAAATGTTTTGTTAGGTAACATCTGTAATAGAAAATAAGGAAATTGTGGAGACAAAATTACCAGTGCAGCAGTTTATAAACTATTTTACAGTATAATAGGAATTTCAGCCATAATCTGAAAATCAATAATCTGAAATTATATATATATAATGTTATATATATATAATGTTATATATATATATATATATATATATATATATAGGGAACATTATGTGGAATCTGTCTTTACGTTGGTATAAAACTGGTGTTGTTGTCTTTCAATCAAACTGTGTTGTTGTTGTTGTTAAGCAACAAGGGCTATTTACAGTACACAAACAGGGGCTATTTACAATTACCCGTGAGTCATTCTGGGGTACACAAACCTCGCCGACGATACAATATATTTCCCAGATAGCCACATCACCCCCCTCCCCATCTAATCCCTATTCCTCCCACAACCCTCAACCAATTCAATTTGTAGAAGTACTGGATGGATCAACTGAAGACAATGTAATGTTGTGAAAATGCACTATACAAATTGAATTGAATTGAATTGAATTGAATGTTCCTCCCATACCTCCCAACCTCAATCTCTAGATCCCCGCAGGGGGGGGGGGAGGCTGCAGTCGTTTTGAAACAAAAACATTATGACCATCCCCATAATGAGGAAAGGTCCTGTCTGTAAATCAAAAGTGATTGATGATATGAAAATAGGAACCCATAAATGTCTTTATTCCACCAAGGAACATTGGTCATTAAATTTATTAATAGTTCTGTAAGGCCATCAGTATCATAACTTCTCATTATGAAGATAAAAATATGTGCCTGTTAAGCGGTGCTTTAGTTATATTGGCGTTAATGATAAAGTTAGTGCTTCATAATTTTGCCCTCAGTTCACAGTTCATTAGGACTGAAGTAACTGTGGGCAAGACGAGCTACAGAATTGATCTGGAGGTGATCAACCCCCCCTCCCCCCTTAAGCTTGAGTCTTGTTGATGATCAATAGGGAACATGGAGGCTAGCGGATTATTTGCATCTTATCAGGGTCTGTCAACACTAACAGGCACTGATACAGATTTACAAGGGGGTTCTGTCTCTCTCAGTGACAGAGTTACATTAGATATATGCGGGCTGGGATTGGTGCATTACAATGTATTGGTTCAGTTGTCTTGTTTGGTAAGGAAATCTCTTAAAGTGCATAAAACTCCACTTGCTTTCTTATTAACTGCCCATAGATTTGCCACTGACAGCAAATTGACGGCAGAAGTTTGAGGTATGCCAGAATGCATTTGCTGATGGAAAAGACTGTTTTGAAAATTTTGCTGCATTTTACAAACCATTTTGCTATCTTCCACTTCCCTTTGCTGCTTTCTACACATTATCTCACAGTATATTGTGACTACGAGTAAATATCTGTTTGAATTTCCCTAGCATTGCACTCAGATTTGTTTAAAAAGTACATTTAAAAATTATATCAGAAACAATTCATGTGTGGGGAAAAATGCAAAAGTATTATTTTAAAATGTTGAATGTATTCTTAGTTTGAGTATTTTTCTTAGGAGGCCTATATTTGTGCCTGATACATTGATACATGAAACAAATCGAAACATTTTTTTGTCTTCAGAACCAAGTTTAGTGTGGAGGTGTTTTTTTTTCGCCTGTCGGCAAGGGAACATTTATTTAAAGCAGTATACCATATTCCACCGCCTACATACTGCTGAAAGATCTTTAAATCTAAAAAAAGACTGATATATTTCATTTACTGAGGAGCTTGGGAAAAGTTTGCTTATCTTAAATGGAATATTTCAGTAAAAACTTAGTGCCAACATTGTGGTTTATCTAATGGTATAGAACATAGTTCATACATATCTGGATCCATTTCAGATAAGAAAATGTCAGATATGTGCTTTATACCTTGAAACCAATTATAATTTGCAGACCAAATTTATTGTAGATTTATATCAATAATTACTTTTTATAAGCTTGACCAAACATACTTTACAAGAAATGAGCTTTCCTCAAAGCAACTGTGGTATAGTCTAACATTGAATACTTAGAAATAATTTTTCGTGTTATGTCATGGTTTGGGCCACTAACAACAGGTTTAATTAATAGAAATGTAGACATGTTGAAATTAGGTTGTGGCCCCTTTAAGATGAGCAAACTGAAACAATACAATATTAGCAGAAAATCCTTATGTAGCACTACCATGTTCTCTGAGGTCTCATGTAACTCTTTCTCTCTCTATAAAATCCAAGATAAAGTGAACTAGGGTTTTCCTGTAGGCCCAAACTTGGTGGTTATTTACCATGGTAACACGGTCCTGACATGTGCCGAAATCCTTGTGCTATGCTTTGCATTATCATACACATATTTTAGGTTTTTAAGAATGTGCATTCATATAAGTAATTATGTATGGACATTATTGTTTTTTGTGTTGGTAATTATTAAAATGTGCCTACAATTAAACAAAAAAAATTCACCTCCTTGGAAAGAATAACAAATCATACAACTCAAACTAGCTCTGTAGTAAAGCAAGCACCAGTTTGAGAGGAAGATCAAAATTAACCATCTGCTGATGCACACATTTGATAACACCTTCGTATATTCATCCCTTAAATAGATTAAATGAACATGCAGCTTTCTGAATTTAACAGTGACTGAAGATGGTGTGGTGACTAATCAGAGTTCATCACTTTAGACCTGCTCTATGTTCTATAATAAGCAATATTCTGAAGCTGGTTATACTCTTTAATCCTCACTAGCTTACATTCACTAAGATTTAAAATGTTGTTTTTGTGCATGTATGACATAGACTTAGAGGTCAAATGCTAATAAAAAGTTCAACTTGGTAGGCTTGGGTCATTATTGGAAAAATTTAATTCCTCTACAATGGTATCTGTCCCACATATATTCAATTCAATTCATTTTTATATTTCACCTTTTACAACAGAGTCACCCCAAGGATGTGTTGTGAGACATTCCACCATCATTTATACAGAATAATTCAAAATAGGGAATAGGGAAGGCAAAGAAATGAAAGAAGGAGAGCGAGATGACAGGGGAGTGGAACCAAAAACTCCCAATTAGAGAGGATAAAAAACTCTGGGAGTCAAAGGTCAGGCTGTCCAGCCCCTCCTGGGTGCACTAACATTATAGAAATATATATGTATGTATATAAAGCAATAGTCATTAAAAGGGAGGCTTTTTCTTAAATATTTTTAAGCTATACTTTTCTTTGCTAACTTCAAGAATCTATGTCTGTCTGTCGTTCAGTCATTCAGATAGTTGGTTGGTCATTTGATTGATTGATTAATTGATAAGCTTCACGTTGGTGAAAAATGTAAGAGGTTTACAAAGTGAACCCTTTATTGTTAAACACTGCAGATTCCTGGTGAACAATTAAATGTCTTGTTGTGCATTTAGTGCTGCTCCCCCAACAGCACAATCTGCCAATCACTGTTACGATGGAGGGCAGGAATGTCCTAAAGGACATGTGTATGACGATTATATAGTTTGCAAATGTAATATGAACTTTGCATTTTATTTCATTTCTGTGTTGTTTGTCCTGTGCTTTGGGCAAAAAAAAATCCCACCAGATTCTTTACAAATCCCACAAAAATTAGTTAAAAATTTGGTATTACTAAATGAACCTATTCTAGTTCTTAATAGTCTAAGTTGGTGTTATTCCGCTATCATTGACTCTGGTTTGTTCCAGCCTCTATTCTGTCCTGAGTCTAGCTATTCTAATATCAGTTTTCATTCTGCAGTGTTATAAAAGCCAAATTAGGACCATACCTCTGACCTAGTCTTTTAGACGACTGCAAAATTTCCCCAGTGCTGTCACTGCCTTCCGGCAAGTTTTCAACACAAAAGCAAACTCACATTGCATGCTACGCCTGCGCACCTGTGTCTGGGAGACTGTTGCTATCTTTGGTTAATCCTGCACAGTGTTTAGCGTAACGTAGCCCCTGTGAGATGGCTCAGAATACGACAGATCACAGTAACAGCTCAGGAGCATGCTGGGAAAATTGTAAATAGCCCGTTTGTGTTATCATTAATACGTCTTGTTTTCCTGATTGTCGTATGTGCCCTTGCCTGTGTCTTTTGTGAACCCTGTCCAGTCCTTGCACTGTGTGTTTACTTCCAGCCCAGCTTCAGATGTCCCTCTGTTTCTGCGTTACATCTGGTAGTTGTTTGATCCCTGCGTTAGTTTTTTTAAGGGATTAATAAAAATGAAGTTATTTTCCCTTAAAGACAAGTCTCCTCGCTTCTAATTTTGTCGCGCTGTCTCGCAATGCCTCCTCGCAGCTGAGTAGATCCACCTCTGGTGATAATGCGCTGTGCGAAAATATGCATGGTGTCCCCTCTAACTGCAGCGAGAGCAGATGAGCTTCCTGTCCCAGAGTCTGAGGCCTTGAGCCGGCCTCGCAGGGAAATTGCCGCCGCACCCGAACAGCCGCTACACGGACGCCTTCAGTCTGTCACACTGGATTGGGCTGCTAGAGCGATGTTGAGGAAGGTCCACTCCAGGAGAGCTAGTGGGGCCAATTCAGGCATCACACTTCCAACACCAATTTAATGCTCGGCAAACCAGGGCATCACAATGCCAGGAATGAAACAACGCAGTTTTATTTAAACGGCAGTGTTCTGTATTTTTAACTCTTAAAAGGAATGAACACAATCAAGCACTAAGTCACCCACACTATCCACTCACATTGCCCACTGGACTGGTTGCCCCAACTACTCAGACTATTTACAAGTCCAGCATGCCATGCTGCCCAATAGGTACCACCAGTGCTAATACTATACGCTTTACATGGCACACAAATGCTTGGAAGCCTTACCAAGGTTACAAAAATCAAAGTGAATTAGGGACAGTATTCAATGGTTTCCTTCAAACTTATGTTACAACCATCATTTATTCTTTCTGCTCAAGCTAAGTCAAACCAGATTAAAACCTGAGACAGTAGTAGTTATCAATGGGCAGAATGAGACTTAAAAACACACTTTATCATCGATTATCATCAATTTTGAGTCATTAATCCACATTCCTTTAGTTATTTTGTTAGTTCCCACCAGACAGTGATTGAAAGCACACAGTAGTCTAATCCACTGTGGATCAGCAAATTTTATTTCTCTAAGGATAGTTACAATTGATGGATCTTCCTAGCATAAGAAGTGTACAAACTGTGTTGAGTTATACTGCCAGAGTATAACAGAATCTGTCAGGTCTGCTACTTTAAAGCACAGCACCCTGGAAGTTAGGTGTTGTATATGAATGCTGTCTGCTGAAAACACCCCATGTTACAATTTGAGGGAGAATGAGTAGCATGAATGAGCACGGTAATGTCATAATGAAATTTAATGTATTCATAAAGGACAAAGAACACATTTGCATGATGATTACGTAATACAACCCAGAGGTTGTTACCAACAAGTCAATTAGCCACATTGCTGCCCTGCTAGAGCTGCCCTATGGCCTGTACTACGAAGCGAGGTTACTGGCTTATCGGGGTAACTTGTCGTATTTAAAGTAGTCTGGGCAAAATTTAAGTGAACGAATATGAAGTCCATTTAAAGACTGTATTTCTGTCAAGTATCTCGATACTGCATTACGGCGCTATCAGGATACACCTTGAAAATAATCTCATTTTGATTTTGTTAAAGGTAAACCAGTCTACCAGTTTCTCTGTGATTTAGAAATTCTGTTTCTAAATTTGTTTATGTAAGGTTATAAGTCTCCCATACCCCCCACCCCCCAAAAATAAAGCATTATTGTATAGACTACATGTCATGCCCTGCTTGTCTGATCCTCCCATGTGCCACACCCCCCTCATTTACCTCGTGTGGAATCCCGGTGTTCCCAGCTGTGTCTAGTTGTTGTTAATCAGTCCTGTATATTTAAATCCGTGTTCGAGTATGTTTCCCCGTCCAGTCATTAACGTTGTGTTGAGTTCTGAGTGTGTGTCTGCAATTAAATCCTGTGTTTACCCAACTCCCCAACTCTTGCTCCTGTTTCCCGGGCTGTGCCTCAGTGATACATAACACTACAGAAATAAAATATTTTAAAGGAAAACTTTTGTTTTGGGGGACATACAGGGTAATTGGCTCATTGATGACTGCTGTAGCTCCCCTCAATGTTATGTGTGTGAACTTTGCATGTTCTTCCTGTTTTGTGCAGGTTTTCTTCAGGTACTCTAATTTCTGGTGTGTGGTTTAATGAGTTAGGATGCTGTGCCTGTGAGGGGAAAGTTGGTAGTTTGAGTTTCCAGGTCATCAGAGTGAATTTTTTATTGTCACATGTTGTGAGGAACAAAGTGAATTTCTAATGCCACAGTTACAGGGTAGGGGAGAGCTGACTGGGAGGGTGGACAAACAGTACAGTACAGGACAACAGCAGGGCAATAAGAAACATGACAGTGCAAGATAAAACTGTCAGGGCTAGTCACTGCCTCATCCTGTCAGTTTCCCTGTTTGGCCAATAGGGGTGGCTGGTCGCGCCGTTCTTTCCACTGTTTGGCACCTTCATTATCCCTTCTGTTTTCCCCTGCTCCCTGGGCCACCATGTGGCTGAATGGACTGAGCTTACAGCCAAGTACTCGAGTATCCTTCACCACTGTGGGTTCGAACTATAGTAGATATTGTAGTATTTTGTGTCCTGACCCTTTACATGATTTTGTGTTTATTACACTGACCTGACCTGTTTATTCTTGTTTATTACCTTCTGGCCCTGAAACTTTTCACTTTGACACTAAGCTGATTGTAAATGTCATCTGATAACTCATTAATCCGCCTTGCCCCAGGACTTGCAATCAAACTCACATTTCTGATCAGTGCTGCCGTCTCTGGGCAGAGTGAGTTAGCAGCTTACAGCATGAAATCTTTCAGAAACTTTTTCAGTCCCCTTGTAAATGGTTTCTTGGCTTTTGCAGTGAGTTTGCTCACCACATAACTAACCTCAACTGCTGCCTCTCATTCTCTATTTGCTCACTGGAAAAGATGCATGGTCAGTCCTCTCCAACGTTGAGTAACTTATCTTATCTCTCCTTCTCTTTCCCCTCATACCTTGCATACTTAGCGTGTTTAGTAGATTAATGTCACCTGAGTTTATATGTCTTTACATCAGCTACTTTCTCTCTGCACATCGGGCTGTGGCGTTAAATTCAATGAAAAAATAATCAGTTCCACCTTTCATGAAACTGCCTGTGTTCCAGGTCAACTTTTATTTTCAGTTTAGAAAAAGATATTTTGTCAAGAACTGGATAACATACGTCAGTCCTTCGGAGATTAGCAGTTAGGATATTACTCCACACCATGCCATGCATCGCAGTGCACTGTAGTTTATTAGCATGACAAGTCAGTGACTGGTTGCTGACAAACCTTAAAAAGGCCTATTTTACATTTCCATTCTGCTCACTTGTAAAAGGGGCCTCTGATCAATTAAAGGAAAATACTATAATACAAAGGATGGACTGACTTGAGGGCTAGATGAGGGCCGCATTAAATAGTAAAATAAAAACATGTCATGGGCCATATGAAGCTGTCTTGTGTGCTGGATTTGGCACACGGGCTAGTAGTTTGAGATGCTTGCACTACTGACTACAGGTGCTCATCGACTTTTAATGGGGTTACATTCCGATAAACCAGTGTTTCCCAATCCGATCCTTGGGGACTCACAGCCGGTCCATGTTTTTGCTCCCTCTGAGCTCCCTGCCATATGGTCCACATTTTTTGCTCCCTACTGGGAACTGGGAGGGAGCAATAACGTGGACTGTCTCTGGGTCCCTGAGGACCGGATTGGGAAACATTGCGATAAACCCATCATAAGTGGAAAATGTTTTAAATCGAATATGAATGTGTTATGTTAAATTAGTAAATAACTGCTGTCACTGAATAAGTAAATAAATTGTAACGCTTCTTCCTGCTTGGAGCATGTGGTGCACTTCTTGAGCCGGGGCGGTGTAGCAGCTAGCGGCTAAATAAGGCTAACACACAGGGGAGTCGGTAACTTCCCAAAGGCGAGCACATTTATTTAACAGAAACCAAACACTGTACACACGGTTACAAGAATCCTACACACACACAGCATTACTTGGAGGGTCAGAGAGTAGCTCATTCTGGGAGAGACATGGAGCAGAAGGGGGCTACAACCAGCCTTCTTGAGTCCTGTTTCTTCACACTCGTAGCTCTGACCGCCGATTCTCACCCTCTCAGAGAGAGAGAGAGAGAGCGCTTATATACTGCCCAGGGTAAAAGGGGAATGCCTTAAACGCACCTGCACATAGCTACCATTACAAAAGTAAATAAATGAAAATAAGTTTATTCGGTTAAGCACGGCAAAATACAATAAGTTGATAAATACTGTATGAGATGTTTACACTTGCGATCACTACAGACTGGAAGCATGGATGCTGCCATCTCCCAACACCAGTAGAAAGTATAGTACAGCATATTGCTATAGCCAGGGAACAGATCAAAATCCAAAATTAGCTATTAAATGTGCATCTTTGCTGAACCATTGTAAAGTCAAACCATTTTCAAGCAGGGAGCACTGGTGAATTGGAGGCTAAACCGGGGTTCCCTGAATGGGTGGGGTCCGCAGACGATCTCTAGGCATGACTGCCATCAGGAGGAATCCCTACGGAGGTGAAATAACGTTGACAGGCTTCATATCCATAACAGGAAGTAAACCGGAATGTCCTGAGAGAAGCATGCGGGGAGAACACACTCCATACACGCAGATCAGCGGTGTAATTCAAACCCTCTACCCTGAAGGTGTGAAGCACCATCACTACACAGAGAGTCACCCAAACAAGTCAACGGTCATAATGCATTAATGTACATGTACAGAATTCAAGGCATTTTTTAAAATTACTTTGGTCATAATAAAAGAAAATTCTAGTAACATTGAAATTTTAATAAACTTTTCAATTAAATAAATCTAATTTATTTTTAAATCATCTTTAGCCTTCAAGCTATACATAAATACAAGCTTCTCTCAAAATACTTGAATATGAGATCCATGTTGCCTAACTCTAAATATACCAAGTAATAATAATTTTTATTAAAAATGTGTACCTGTTTTAAGCCCCGGAGGAAAGATATTTTCATTTTACATGCTTTTTTCTATTATTGCCCTTATAATTTAATATTAAGGTTCTGAAGACTTGTTTTAAAATTGTATTACCATTGTATCACCTTACAAAAATCTTGCAGGTCAGAGCAGTCATAACACATTTTTTTCTAGAATGGCATAAAACATGTGCAGACTGAACTACTAACCTGTAATTCCCTGTATCATTAATGCATCAGCAAAGAGGAGCAGCGGCCACTAGTTACAGCTCACTGACAAGGAGAAACAGAATAGCTGCTGAACACCACAAAAGCACAGCATCAGAAATGATCACAGAATGGAATCTGCACCTCTGCAGCCCAAGTTCGATAAAAACTCTACACTGTGAGTTTCACATGGCTGGTACTTACTGAAACAGTAATATAGTTTGTTGATTCATCTTTAGTCCTTTTTCCAACAGCTTGATGACTTCACATTCAGATAAACCCAAAGGATGTCCTCAGTGTGTATTGGTATGGACAGCCATCAATTATTATGATTGCTCTGTAAGGTCCTAAAATGTGGAAGAAGCAGGAGACCTTTTCACCTTGACACTTATGGTGCAAACAACATTCCTTCATGATGTTTGTATATTTCAAGATAATGCAGTACATTCACATTTTTATTTGCCCTATGCAGGTTCACTGGGGTCTAGAACAACCCCAAATGGGGTTGCACAACATTCTTAGACAAACACACACCATTCAGCAACTCCAGTTCACCTTAGCATGTTTCTGGACTGTAGAAGGAAGCCAGAGATCCTGGAGGAAACCACAGGGAGAACATGCAAGCTCCACACACATAAAATATTCAAACCCTGGTTTCCAGAGGCAAGAGACAACAGTGCTAACCACTGGGCCACCGTACCACCCCCTTTCATGGAAAATATAATCTGAAAAAAAGGTTTAAAAAGTGTAGTTAGCATTAAAAAAAACTTTTAAAAGAATTGTTACATGTCCTTTTGTTCCTTGGCAGGAGTCTGCCAGCTAAAAATCACTATTAGCTAAACATATAGCATGAGGAAAGAGGTTCAGACATCTTTCTGTTTGCCTAATAATCACTGTCTGGTGTTTTACTGTTTTCTCATATTGTCTCTCTTATCTTCACCCCTTTAGCCTTTGTGAAGTTTGTGGTACCTGGTTATGGAACATTGTGGTTTCAACCTTCTAGAGCGACGGTATATTTTGCCCTCAGTATATTTTGCTGATTGTGGGGGTCCCCAGCACCCCATCACACTACATTTTGCTGATCTGGGGGATTGGATGGGTTGTGTCACGATCGACTACAAACATATTGCCAATCGACATGTCGGTCGTGATCTCTGCCCAGCTCAAGCTGTCTCCTGCCAGTTTGTTATAACAAATGCAATATATGGTAAACAATTACAGTAGTAAAAAGAACCTTAAACTCATCTGAAATGCTAACATTACCCTTGAGTAATGTTCTTACTGTTGCAGGTTCCATGCAAATTGCTAACTAAATTGCAACAGATCGTGCCGTATAGCATAGCCCCTCGTTTGTGACACATATAAATGTCTCCCTACATACCGACACAGCTGGAAAGAACTGTCAGTGACAGAAAATGTATTGCACGAAAAAGGGAACAAAAATGAAAAGAAAAAAAAAACTGCAATTACAAAATAAATGAGCACAGTGCAGCTTGGCATTGCAGTGCTGGGAAGTTTTGTTCTATAAAACATGACTGGGAATTTTGTAAGCTTGACTTCATGTGTGTACTGCTGCTGAATGTCAGTGAAGTAAAATCATGGACTCTCTTCTAGATACTCTGGGACAAAGATCTCCTAGGGCTTTGGAAAACAGCAGGGAACTTAGCTGCTAAATATGATGAATTACACTAAGACGTGATGGGCCAGTCGTGCATCTTCTGCTCATCCAGAACCGGGTTGTGGGGACAGCAATGATGCCTCCTCTCTCCAGCAACCTCCTCCAGCTCCTCCGGAGGGATGCCAAGGCATTCCCGGGCGAGTTAAGAGATGTGATCTCTCTGGTATGTCCTGGGTCTATCCTGAAGTCTCCTCCTAGTTGGACATGCCCAATGTACCTCCCCAGGAAAGCATCCAGGAGGCAGATGCCCGAACCACCTCAGCTGGAGGGGCGACTGCTTGCTTAAGCTAACAGGGCCACATCATCTGCAAAAGCAAAAAACTGGACACCCTCCAAACTCTAACCCCTTTACTGCACCTATAAATTATGTACATAAAAATTATGAGCAGAACAAAAAGTAGCCCTAGCGAACTAAAACACCCACTGTGAATGAGTCTGACTTACTACAAGCAATGCTAACCAAATTCTTTATCCAGTTTTACAGGCACCTAATGGCCCATAACTCTGGGCCTGGCACGCCATACCCCCCAAGCAACCCCACAGGACCCCCCCAGGGACATATTCATATGCCTTTTTCAAGTTCACAAAACATATGTAGACTGGTTGGGCAAATTTCTATAAACCCTCCAATACCTTTATCTGTGAGGGTGAAAAGCTGGTCCAGTGCTCCATGGCCAAGACAAAATCAGTATTGTTCTTCCTGGATCTGAGGTTCAAATAACGGACAGATCCTTCCCTCCAGTTCCCGTGTGTAGGCCTTTCCAGGGAAGCTGAGAAGTGTGATCTCTCTGAAGTTTGGAAAGACTGAACCTAATCCTATTAGGTGTTGGGTGTTTCTGTTATTTTTTTTTTTGTATTTTCTTGTGTTTGTGTGTTCGTGTTTCTATAAACTACCGTGCTAAATTGGCTCCATATGCATCCACCCACTATCCTGCACTGTCTGTTTTTCTGATTCTGAAAACAACATGATTCCAACCCATAAATAACCCTGCATATGTTCTGCCGTCAAATTTTTATTCCACAGAAAATCCATCCATCCCCACTTGCCCTGTGCAGGGTCACTGGGGTCTAGAACAACCCAGGGTGAGGTTGCAGGGGACAGACACCATTCTCACACAAACAGACACCATTCAGCAATTCCAATTCATCTTAGCATGTTTCTGGACTGTGGGAGGAGGCAAGAGATCCTGGAGGAAACCACAAGGAGAACATGCAAGCTCCACACACATGGAATATTCAACCCCTGGTCTCCAGAGGGGTGAGGCAACAGTGCTAACCACTGGGCCACCCCTTTCATGGAAAATATAGTCTGAAAAAGACTTAAAAGGTGTAATTAGCATTAAAAATAAATATTTGAAAAGAATTCTGCTATATGTCCTCTTGTTCAAACATGACCAAAGGCTCAGACATCATTCTCTTTGCCTGTCTGTTGTTGTCCAGTCTGTTTTTGGTATTGTCTCTCTTCTCTTTTCTTGGCTTTGTTTCTCATCTTTTCCACTTTAGCCTTGGTGAAGTTTGTAGTACCTGATGAATGGAACATTGTGGTTCCTACCTTCTAGATCTCTGAAGTTGGAACACACCCTCCAATCCCCGTTACCCCAATCCAGAGACACTGTCCCTGATCTCCATGCAATGTTGAAAAGGCATGTTATCCAAAACAGCAAAATAGCATCCAGAGCCTTCAGGAACTCTGGGAAAATCTCATCCATCACTAGAACCTTAACACCGAGGAGATTATGAAGTACCTCAGTTATGTCAGTCCTAGTGACCAGCAAGTCCGGTTATTCTACTTCCTCCAAGGAAGGTGTGTTAGTGAGGTTCAGGATATCCTCAAAGTACTCCTTCCATCAACCAACTACATCTCCAGTTGTGCTCAACTGCACTCCATCCCTGCTGTAAACAGCACAGGCAAAGCCCCTCATTCACCAGGGTGAATTCTGACATGCTACTACTAAACTGGAGGGCTTTGAGTAGACCCACATCTACTCAGCACCACTTACCCAAGACAAGACAGAATAGGGTCGAGCCCTAAAATGACAGCTGCATAATTCAGGAAATCTCCAGCACATTTAAAGTACAAAATTTTGTAGATGGGAGGACGAATGTGTGAATCGGGGAGAGGAAATAACTACCGAACGCAGGCATAAATGTCATATCAATTTCTTGTTAAAAACGTTACGGACTTTGAAATGAGTTATTTCATTTTATGGCTCTGTGCATTGTTTTAGCAAGAGAACAATGCTATGCTCATTCTATAGCTAGCTGTTGGGTTTGCTGAGAGCAGACAGATGTATGAAATATATAATCAAAAAAATGTGTAAAATATGTGCAACAAATCAGCTGTGTCAGTTGAACTCTAAACAACACCACAACAACACATCCACTAAAAGATAATTCTCTGGGGCAGTGGAACCATTGTGGATTAAGTACCAAGATGTTTCTGGCATCACACATCATATTATTTCTCCTTTTTCCACTTGCATATTGTAGCCACTGAAGAATTAGTCCTGCTTGGTTGCCTTTAAAACTAAGTTATAATATGAGAGTTATTGTAAAACATATTGTTTATTATTTTGAATAATTCACCCACCCCCATCATGACAAGAGCCATTATATCTGGATATATGTGTTTCATGGGGGTAATGGGGGGGGGGGGGGGGGG
>JAODJU010000119.1:26642111-26654776 GCA_026776725.1 Gnathonemus echidnorhynchus | reverse complement strand
GTCCTCCTGCGTGCCCCCCCCCCCCCCCCCCCCGAACACAGTCTGCATGCCTGACCTCAGTGAAAAAATGTACGTCATCACCACGGTGGAGCAACTGCAGTAAGTACAAACCAGCGATAGATGTGAGTCACGCTCCTTCCTGGCAGAAGCAATCGTGGGCATCAATATACTCTGTGGAAATCCTGGAGATCTACAACCCCGTGGGTCTTCACTGCTTGCCGTCATGACATTGTTTGTGTTAAACATGTTAATCATAAAATAAGATAATTGAATACTTGAACCATAAATCTTACATCTTACCAGATTACTAGTATATGTCCGTAACCACTATGCTAATTGTTGGTTAATATCTGAGTTTGAGTAATGCCTTAGATAAATAGTCATTTTTTTCCAGAAAACATACTTTGATTTTTGTGTGTATTGGTTATCTTATCTTTCAGTTAAGTTGCTTTACAATGAGACATTCCACATTCATGTTTCTAAAAACTTTAATTGCCAAAGGTAGGAGAATAATTGTAATTAAAAAGTTATTTGCATTTGCGATACAACTGAAAAGTATAGTACTGTAAGTATGCACAAATATTACTCTAAAGATGGTGGCTGAGCAGGATTCCTCTGTGCCCTCTTCTGAGAATTTCATTTATTTAGTTTCTTTTTTATGTTTCAGTATAATAGCAGTATTTTTTTCTGTGTTATCTAAAATTCTTTTTTTTCTTTCTTTCATCATCATTTTCCCTACGGCATTGTTTGGAACTGCACTGCATTACACAATATTACAAACAGCAAGCCATTCACTAACACTTAATAAAACTACATCTTTCTAAATATATGGAAACCTTTAAAAACCCAGCCTTTGCTTTAACTACCGTGTTTAGTAGATCAGATTATCCTTCCCCAAGGCTATGTAAAGGCCATTTCCCAGACTTCTGTGGATTTGCTACCGGGTCCTGAATTGCTTCACTCATCTGGGTTGTCCCTGGATACAATGACAAGCAGACCTCTGCAATCCAAAGCCTATTTTTATTAGGACACTTTTCTCTTTTCTTTTCATTCGGGTTCATGTAAGAGGCATCATTAGAGTTGCAGCTGTTCGCCTCATCTTTTAAGCACAAAAAGCTTCGCTACAAGGAGAGAAATGGGAAATTGCACTTTAAGGTATGACAGCTGAATTGTGGAAGGAGAGGAGACTAATGATGGGCTGTCATTTTGAGTTACTACCAAAAGGCTGCCATAATTGATCGCTCAACCCATTTTTTTTTCCTTTCAAAAGCTTTCTAGTGGTAAGAACATAGGCAAACAAAAAGCAACCATATAGACAATAAAACTTTTATCAGCAGTACATTGATAGTGATGAAACTTCATCAGTTTGTAAATATCATCAAGAAATCATATCCATTAAAGGAAGGAAAAGCTACTGAAAACAGTCCTTTGTCTAGGGGAACATTTGGACCTTGATAACCCCATTGGAAAAATATTGGGTCTAATTTTTGCGATTTAAAAGTAGTAATCAACAACAATTTCAAAGCCACAATGCAAGTAAAGAAAGGTGTGGGCAAGTCATTGACCTTGCGAGTATGTGGCTAAATCAGTCTTGAGGTTAATCAAGACTGGTGCCATTATCTTGAGTTATCTCTTGTTTCTCCATCTGCACACGCAGTATAGCCATAACATTATATTACCACTTCTTCTTTGAAATTTGTGTTACAGGGCAGTGGGACTGTCCGAGTTCTGTGTGTGGAGTTTGCATGTTGTCCCCGTGTCATCGTTGGGTTTATTCCGGCTTCTCTTGTTTCTCCAACAAAACTATGCTAAGGTGAATTAAAATTACCCATAGTGTGAATGGTGAGTGAGTGTGCCCTGGATGGGTTGGTGCCCCATCTGGGCACCGTAGCTTTTGGGATAGGCTACAAACTTCTACGACCCCAAATAGGACAAGTAGGTACGGAAAATGAATGGATGGATGGATTAGTGTTGCATCTATTGACCCTCACTGAGGGTCTCACTGCCATGCAATAGATGATGTATCTGATGTTTTCTGCATTTCAAACATTCACTGATTCAACATGTGCTTTTGTGAAATCAGAGCAGATTACACAGTGTCTCTGTTGTTAGCATAATGTAGGGCTCTTCAAATATGACCCTTGATTCCAAATCCAGGCCCTGTTTTCAGTTCTTCCAAGTAGTTATTTTAATAATTACTACAGATAGGCCAGAGGCTTCACACCTGGCTCAGAGGTAAAAGAAGGCTGGAAAAATCAGCAGGGCTCAGCCCTTGGGTGCTGTGATTTGTAATGCCTTAACAGAATGGATGGTGCCAAAAGCTATGTATTTTGCACATGGCCATTGTTTCTCTGCCTGGAAGGCAGTAAGGAGAACAGGGCCAGCTAAGGTGAATGAGCAGAGGGCAGAATCAGTTTTTATGTAAAAACGTACAGAAGCAGACCTGCACAAGTGTACTGATTTACGGACGTTAGAGGTCAGCTTCAGAAGAAGAGACACACAGCTGTGCATAGATGTCGCAAATGCAGTTTAGGGAATCCACACGTGGGTACAAACTTAATTCTATCAATCCCAGTCAACTGTGTGGTCAACATTGTGTACATTATACCCATGTATTGGTGAGGATAAATACTACATACTCAGGAACAGGAAACTTACTGAAAATACATGCTAAGAGAGCTTCCAATGGGCTTCTCTTGAATGTGTTCTTCTGAGATTATGGGAGGTTGTACCCCAAATGAAATATAATCAACAAAGACCCCCCAAGGAAGGTATCGAGAGAAACCACTCCACTCCATGGATTTCAAACATGATGTTTGAACACAGGAGTGATCATAACTAGTACATCATAAGTCTGAGGTCTGCAGTTGACTTGTGGCATCTGATTTGTAACATTCTCCTCTGGAAGCATTTAGCAAAAAGTTGAACTTCTAGGAAAGCACTCCCTTTTCGCACACCCCCTGAAATGCAACCGCCTAACCTCTCACAGTGAAAAAATAATGATACACCTCCAGACCTGCTGAACTTAAACACAACAGGCCACAGTATAAGGCAGGGGTAGGCAACCGTGATTCTGGAGTTTCCAGAATCCAACAGGCTTTCTATCCTACCTGAGGAGTCACTATCTGCCTGAGATTACATGTGGTTCATCACTGACTGGGAATCTGCTGGATACTGGCACTCCAAGATCAGGGTTGCCAGTACTAGTATAAGGTGAAATAGCATTACAAAACACTCCAGAAAGCCTTATACAAACAGAAAAAGCACAGTATCACCCATTGCATCCCATCATTCCTAGACAAGGCTAGACAAAACAATATATTGTTAAGCAAAGTACTATTGTTTGCCTACAGTACCTGCTATGTCTGCTAGTTTTCACTGGTACAGGTACAACACTATATACACCAAAAATAAATAATTCCTCCACCGATTTTGAGTGGTAGCAAGACGAAGTTAAAGTCAAATTAACTTTCCTAAAAGCACCCCCCCCCCAATTCTGGTTTTACTCGGCTTATTTTAGAGGCACTTAAAGAACAAGGTGGGTGGGAGGAAGCATTGCCCACTACTCCCAGTAGTGGTCTTCACTATTACAAGCAGTGTGTTTCTGGCGGTAATTTTACTTGGAATGGGCATTTCAGGTAGAAATTCTACTCAAATTTCATGGGTAATTATTCCAATAATATTCAATTAACCCTGCTTCCACCACATTCCCACCACCCATATACAAGTATTGGTATATTATTACCCATAGTGTATATAGTGGGTATTGGTATACAAGTATTGGTATATTAAGTATTTCCATATACAATGAGATGTTACTCATTCCAACAAAAGGATAACATAAGCATTAAAAAGTAAGTGAAACTCAAATTAAACTGAGGAGATAGCTGAAGTGCAGTAACATACAATAACCTTTAATCGCCTGTGCCCTAGGCAGTCACGGCAAATGGTGATTGTTTATTTTAACAACACAATCCTAACAACACTTCTTCCATAATGGTTACTCCATTAATTTTTTTACATATAAAGTGATACATCACTTTTTGCTGCAAAAGAATTTCTTTCTCAAACCATTAAAAGTCGCCTTGAACTAGGGACAAATGATTCACACTGTGATATTGATAAAGCAAAAATGTATGAAAATAAACTACAGCAAAATAGAACTTATTACCTACCAACAGAGCCTGTCTTTAACGGGAAATGCAAGTCATACTTGCCAAAAAGTCTCTACTCGTTCACTGACAATTCACTCTTATTTAAAAAATTTCGCAGAACATGAATTTCAAGAATATGTTTAACGACAACCATGAGAACTGGAATGTACAAATACACTTAATAGCACCGAGCATAGAGTCCGTCACACTTGTTGCCATGAATTGTGTCAAAAGACATGAAGCAGAGCCTGCAAATCCACTGCTTCTGCTCAACATCATCTCTTTGGAATCCAAAATTTTTCCACAGAGCAAAAGATAAACGTCCTCTGGCAATCAGCTTTTTCACCTCATTCAATTTTGCTAAATTTCTCAAAGATGTGCCACGCTATGAGTAAGCAAGGATGAAATTGATTATTATTGGAATACAGGTGATGCTCCTGCAAAGACATCAGAGGTAAACTTCAGAACAGATAAACCTCAAACCTATGAGAATGGATAAATCACAACTAATCATACTGCTACTAAAATCATATTTTAAATAGCCCATTATTATTCGATTTTAAGACCCCTCCCCTTTTATACATGTTCCCAAATATTCAAATATTTGACAATGCTGATTCATCCCTATATGAGTCATAGAAATTTCTGGCACATGCTATCAAGCAGCCACAGGAATATGACGTACCAGGCCTAAGTACTATTCAGGTTCTGTATGAATATAGTAAGATTTCTGTCCACAATCATGGCACAAAAACAAAGTATTTTACGCTAGGTGTTGGTCTCTATCAAGGGTGCATCTTGTCTCCACGTTTGTTATTTTCATGAACAGGATATCAAGGCAACTATGGCTGAAATAGCATCAGATATAGGGGTCTAGAGGTGCTATTTCTCTGCTAAATCTCTGCTATTTGCGAGTGACTGTTGAACCAAGGTGACATACAGGCTTCTTCAGACACCACCCCAGCTACATGTGCATATTTTTTCCTCTCTATGTTCTACACCGATACCAAAATAAATTTCTGTTTTTCCTAACTGCAGCCGGCATTTCTAACATTTTGTGTTTTTGGTTTCATCCCACCAGTACCTCTGGCACACAACCCTATCCATTCACATGGTCAGGAGCTGTAGGTAATGACCAAAAGATCTAAGTCAAGTGTATGAGCAGCTGAAGTAAGGTCTCTCCACAGAGTTACTGGACTCATATTCTGTGACATGGTGAGAAGTTCACGGGTCTGAGGACTTGACATGAAACAGAACAGCTGCCCCTTCAGATTGAGAGGAATCAGATGAGGTGGTTCAAGCATCTTATGAGGATGAAACCTGTTCAGTTCCCAAGGTAGCAGGACATGCTGGAGAGATTATAGGTTGGCTGTTCCCCTGATCAGCATGCTGCCACGGCAACCCTTGGCATGGAATTGTGAATAGTGCAAAATGTATGCCAAGGGAGGGGAGTAATCATGCAGTCAGTGATGATATGGTTATATGCCTATCTTTGAGTGCAAAGCAATCAAAATAAACTGAATTATACAGTTTAAAGAAAAGGCTATTATATTATGCATAGAATGTATTTTACATAAATAGTATAATGAGATACTGTGATATGCAGATAATAAATGAAAAAGAATAAAATGTATACTGAGCATGAGGTACACTATATGACATTGATGTAATTCTACATTTGTGAATGTGGAGTGGAAATTGTGCCCACGGAGTTGCAGGTTCCAGTTCAGGAGGGATATCGCTGTTGATTCTAGACCCAAAGATGACATTATTCTGTCATAGTTTTGTCTGAGGCCAGACACAGGAGCCATAAATCAGGCACAATACAATGCCTATCAGCCAAACTCTTCCTGCATCCCTGTCACCCTATGCCACATAATGAGGAAAGAGGCTGTTTATTTTTGAAGTGGGACATATTCAATGGCCATGCTAAAGGTCTTAATGGCACCTTCTTAATGGTTTCCAACAAGCCACCCTGGATCATGGGCAGGCCTAAGGAGGGGGGCCTTCTGGGCACATCAGTTGGCACATGCCAACTGCTCCCCTCTGATCATCACTATCACATGCTTATCTACCTGCTTCATTCCCGCAAGAAGATAGCTTTGTCTTTGGTCCTCGGGATAAACCTTGACTTTACCTATATGCAAACAAATGCACACAAACACACAGCAGAAGATCACAGGATAGCAGAGGATTTATGTTCTGACAAACAACTGTGATGACCTTTAAGTACAACATACAAGGTACAACAAGGAGCAGAACAGAGGCTTAGGGGACCCAGCCAAGTAAAATGTCAGCCATTGACTGTTCAACTAGCTTATCCAAAATTGCAACAACATGAGACATATTATGAAGCCCAAATGTTCCCCACAATATAATAAAAACCTGTTATTTTGACATTGTAAGGACCATTTCTGTCCATAAAAATGAATGTAGAGTCCCCACAAAGATTTAATTACAAATTGAATGTGTGTGTGTGTGTGTATGTGTATACAATTTAACTAACAATTCAAATCCTTACTATCTGTTGTCATTTATCATTCTACCCATAGGTATCATTGCAAAAAGAAGAAATATTTAGCTGTCGATCAATATATACATGGAACAAAAACATCAATACCTGAGAATCCAAATGGTCCTGCAAACACAGTGTACAAATTAATGGACAAATTAACTATATCAATGCAGTACCATTGTATAAAGAAATCTACTCTTTGTAATGCTAATGCATATTTTTTAAATCATATGGTGTATTCTGTGTGTTTTAAAGAGGACTTATTGGAACATCACTTTTAATTTGTTTAAGTTGAAATTAGAATTCCTATATTAAGCTCCTCTGATGTAAAAATAATTCAAATCTCTTTATTATCAATTCAAATTGGTTGAAACAGGAAACAGGAATTAATTAAAGTGTTTATTTGTATGAAAGGCGAAGCGAGCTGTTGACTAAGTCACGTAACAGGTACGTCCGGGCAAAAGCCCGTCACGGAAACACTTTGGTGGCTGAATGCGAACTGAAGGAAATGATGTATGACACGTTGTATTTTTAGCAGAGGGATACATGCCTTTAGGGAATACATCGTCATCTAGTCCCTGGTGCTCTCATAACACTTTGGAATTATCTTCACATTGGATTGCTTCAGGGGAAAAACGAAGAGATGTGTCAAGACATGCCTGGCATACAGAACAGAGATGCCATGTTTGCAGTAACATCCATCCACACAAACTCTATCAAAAGGAACCAAGGCCTCTTAAATTTTTTTGTCTCTCTCATACACACACACACACATACATATATATGTGTATGCATGTATATGTGTGTGTTTGTGTGTGTGTGTGTGTGTGTGTGTGTATGGTATATACACCAAAATGTTAACTTCAAGTGAAAGTTGACAAACAATATTCCTACTACAACTACTGTTAAATAAAACTGGAAAGAGAGGATCTCCAGTTCACTTCAGTTGGTAGGGTTATGTCTGTTTGCTAATGGATAACAGTGGAACTTTGCCATGTCAGTACAGCCTCCCTTGTCAACAAAGGCAGATGGCTCCATTTTTGGTGGCGGGGCACATTATGGGGGGTGCGATGCGAGAGCCTTAGAGCTGGGGGGTAAGGAGTGATCCCTCAGCTAGCAGGGGTCGCAGATTGCAGGTCAAATGAGGAACGTTTAGGAATGCATTCCAGGCAAGAGGTTGATTAATGTGCAACTATTCATCTGGCAGGTCGCTTAGGCCAAAACCATTTGCTCCCCCATTTCAAAAAATGTGCCGCAGTTGTGAACATCCTTTTCATATGTTACTATGATTTGTGCTATATTATTCCAAGGACTATAATATAATACTATTGCATTTAGCTTCCAATTGATTTGAGAAGCAGCTTAAAATATAAGCATGAAACAAAAGCATCCTTATCCATCCATCCATCTTCTCACTGCTTATCCCGGTCAGGCAAAAACCATCCGAATTCCTCTGCAGTTTTTCTCTTTGCAACCAAATTTGTTATCAAAGATCTTATCCTGAATTCTTGTTTCCCTATCAACCCAGCTACTGGAATGTTCCCAAAATAAACTGTAATTCTACATAAATTATACCTCTGTAATAATGTACAGCCATTTCTCTTTCAAAATGTAAAGTGCCATGCAATGGAGAAGAAAGAATTGTCTTTAGATGTCTTTAGTGGTGAGGTCTCTGGGTAGAGATGGGCTTTGGGCCCTGTGAGACTACAGAGAGCTCCCTGTAGGACGCTATCATGTTATCGTCTTCTGCAGATTCATCTATTCTCTTCACGGTTACACCTTGCATTATACGACAGTAGCAGCTCTCTTCCCCAAAACCGTATTCTATCCGCCAATGATTTGTCTGCTTCCTCCATACTTTTGTGGTCTGTGCTGCATTTCTCTGTAATAAAGATGGATATTAATAAAATGAAAGGAGGAGGGCAGGGAGGGAGGTAGATCATAGTCTCAGTGGCTTTACAAGAGTATTTATAACACTGCAATATCAAAGCCATCAATTGAATCAACCAGTAACCCAGTGGCACAAATCCCTCAACTCAGATTAAAAAATGAAGTCTACAGCATCCCTCCATTTGCCTTTTGTGTTGTATTTTTATTGATCATTTTTTTCCGTCAGAATTTAATTCTGAGTACAGTCAAAGGCCTGGGAAACACCACATTCCTTGGACACAGAAGTAAAGTCAATTCATTTATAAATAAAGACAAAAATGGAGCACCAGCCTCAACGGGAATCACGAGTGGTAAACTTCACATTCATCCATCTTCCGACCACTTATCATGGCCAGTGTCACCTGGACACAAGGCTGGGGTATAGACAAGACAGGATGCTAATCCATCATGGGACATAGACATGTGCCATCGTACAGTACGAGCAATTTCGAGATGCCATTTAGCCTAGCTGTGTGTCTTTGGGTTGCGCGAGGACATCCACGTAAGGGTGGGAACACATGCTAACTCCATACACACAAAACAGAGGATTACCCCTCCTACTCTTAAAATGTGAGGCAAAAGTGTCATCTACTGATCCAGTGCCCAGCTTCACATGATCTTTTTCTCAAAGGTGAACGTGACGCTGTCAAAAGGCATACATAGCTGGTACTTTTGTTCCCTTTTACCTTCAGTGTTATGAGTTCAGTGTTATAAGTTCAGTGTTATGAGTTCAGTGTTATCCAGCTCAGCTGGTTATGGGGAATTTGTTCTCTTCCGTTCACAGTGTGTGGATTTCCTGCAGCTGCTCTGGTTTCCTGCTATAATCCATAAAGATGAATATATCGTTTTGGTGACGTGGTGATTTCAGCTCTCCTTAATGAAAGGGTGTCTTCCTAGCGCTTCCAAAGCAATCTATGTGGGCTAACTGAGCAAGCCGTATATCCAGCATGTTCCTCCACAGGCCAGTGCATCCATGCATGTCACTGTCCTACATAAAACATGAAAATGCCAGGGATTAAGTCACATACAAGCTAGCCAGATTCACGTTTTTACAACTGCATATGAGCATTTTGGTAGCACATAATAGTAAAATACTGTATAGGACTGCTATTTAAAAAAAAAAAAATTGGTGACAAGAAATTTGGTGCAAGAAATTTAATCATCTGAAAAAATAAGTCTTATTTTCAAGCTTTATATTGATCCTTGTGTGTATGGGGGAAGATTTTGTTCCTCTTTCATGGGAGGAATGAATGGAAGCACGGGTGAATGGAGTGTGTCTGTTGGAGCAGTATTACTGAGCCACTACATGGGGTATCCCTTGCAAACAGAGTCAGACTGCAGAAGCTCCTGGCAGGACGGGTCCCCGAGCAGGGGGTGAGGGTCCCCAAGCAGGGGGTGAGGGTCCCCAAGCAGGGGGTACACTCGGTCAGGACAGAGGTGTTTGCTTGATAACTAAAATGTGTATGTCTGCGGGTCACAGACACAGAATGCAGCAAAATATACATTTTATATTATTTTTACATAACATTATTTTCCTGCAACCCAGAAGTGGGCAAGCTGTATCTTATATTTATATTATAATATAATCATTACTTTATATATCATCTTATTTTATAACGATTCTTGATTTTAGTATTTGATCAACAAAGTGATGGTTCTTTGAAACCTTAGACAAACATTTTTGTGTTCAAATATTAATAGATTTTTTTCCCAGCTTTTTTGCCATTGTTTTTCTTTCGTGTCATTATCCAGAGGGTTATTGATAGTAAACCACACGGAAACTGATCATACCAGCCTTCCCTCCAATTTTAGTTGGTAAACTGTTTGGCTGGGTCCTTCCAGGAAGAGACAGAGTCTGTACTGTTTCTGTGGGGGGTTGACCAGCGTTTTCTCAACGCACGCATGGAACTACTGAATATATCAGCAATATTAGCATGGCTCAGTTTTAGCCTGTGCCTGAAGCCAACTATTTTTTTCTTACTGTAAAAGCATGTGAGAGTCTTGAGAGTGGAGCAAAGAGGCTATGCAAGTAATGCATTTTTCCTCAAAAAACTATTTGACATGATTCTGTGGTCACATTGGAAAGAGTATATTCTTTATTCTGCAGTTGTTCATAATGTGCCAGTTCAGTTGCTCAGCTGAATTATGTATTTTTTTTTTTACAGGAAAGATTTTTATTCTGAGGTGGTCTACAATTTTTTGAAAAGTTTAAATCAAGATATTTTTCAAAAACTATGAGTAAAATTATTTATGCTATTGCATTGTAGTTTCTTGGTAACTGGAAACGTCATCCACAGTTGCTTACAGTAAAGAGTTTTTACTGTAAAATATGCAGTTTTTATGACTACTCAAAACCTGTGCTGTAATTTCATTTAATCTCCAATGGATTTACAGTAATATTACTGTAGTTCAACAGTCAATGTACTCCTTACCGAAAAATTGCTGAAATGTACTGTGGGGGCACTGTATACCAGTGAGAACCGGCCCACTTCAAGCACTGACTTAGTTGGCAATTTGCAGAATCTTTCCCCACCAATTTGGTGGCTATTTGGATTCCTCTGTGTATGTTTTAATGTCCATGGCTGAAACTGTCATTTATATCATTTTTATGTTTAAATACTTATATTTATCTTTTGTACTGTGACCAACATTTTCCGTGACATACAGTATCAGTAAGAACTGTGAGAGGCCCTAATGGGACAAACAGGCCTGGGGGGGGGCACAAGTTTTTTTTTTTTAAATCTTGCTCACAATGTTGTTTACATTTTGCCAAAAAGACTTACAGACTTTGTGTGACTTGTCTTAATGTAATGAAGTTCACCAGACCTGTGCTTGTTCTTTAATGTGCTACCACTGACTAGACTGGATTGGACTAGGGTTAAGTGACACAATTAAATTCCCCCACGATAAACTGAATTAGCAGTGAGATGCTGGGTTTTTGTCGGTCGAACGCAGTCGCTTCCCGCTGCATCGCCATAGCGATGCAGTTGACTCCGCCCCATTTTGAGACCGACACGCCCACAGGCACTCAGGTGGCCGCAGTTACATTTGATATTTAGATGATGTTGGTGCTGGATTGAAAAATGACAACTTCGTTGGGCTCATTCTAGCAAAGACACTTGCATTGTGGCTGCCAGCACTTTGTCTCAGGTGTAAAACAGGCCCCAGGTGTCTTCTCCAGCCTCAGTTTCCTTCCTTTGCTGTCACACAGCGCTGCTGCTTCATTTTGGGGCAATTTGTCTGAAAATGAAACCAGGTGTAGATCTACGTCCATAAAATGTTTCGTAGAAGCAGGAATGAAATCGATGAAATGCTTTTCGACTTCGCTCATTCACAAGGTCAAATGACATCTGCTCTCACCCTACCCCTTTGTGGCACTAAGCAGCGTCGTTCCAATTTTGGGGCGATCTGTCTCAAACTCTATGCACTTCCAGCTCGTCACCCATGCAATGCCTCCACAAAGTTTGACAAAGATCCGTCAAATTGTTTCTGAGTTTTCATCATAACAAGCAAAGCATCCGTGACGGACCGGTATAAAAATCATATGTATTCCCTGGTGTCTGGGGAATACAATTATGTGAATGTAAAAATTCCAACAATATAATATGTTATTGCGTTGCCATTAAATTTTGCTTTTGTTGCAATCACTGCTTTGAATAATACGATATAATGGCTGTAATTATGACCATTGTTAGCAGACTCTTGAAACTTGAAATGCAAGGTGTAGAGGTGGTGGTTCCAGGTTTGTGAATACTTATGTAATGAGCGGATAAATATAATTCTCTTTGTTAAGAATATTCTAGTAACTAATAAACAAAAAGGGGTCCAAGGGGGATGGAGACTCAGGGGCTGCATGGTGGTTCACACCCCCAGGGTTGGGTGTTGGAATATGGTCTGTGTGGGTGGCATTTGCAAGTTTTCCCCGTGTTGTACATGTTCCTTCCAAACAGTGAAGAAAAATACTCAGCTAAGTTAATTGGCATTTCTGAATTGCCTATAGGGTGTGTCTGTCCTGCATTGACCTGGCATCCCCTCTGGAGTGTATCTGTGCTGTCTGGGATAGGATC
>JAODJU010000119.1:26630641-26642011 GCA_026776725.1 Gnathonemus echidnorhynchus | reverse complement strand
GCACCCATGACAAGTGGCTAAAACATGGGTGCATAGCCAGAGGCTTGGACATATTTATTTTTTAATTTATTCTGATTGCAATTGCTGTGCATTATAGAATGGAGCTCCTTTATTCACGGTCTGTGGAGAAATTGTGTTGCGCCTCTTACATTTTTGTCTGCTTTGAGGCACACAGACAGCAATAAGAGCTTGTCTTGGGATCCGGTTGCAGTGTCAGCCAGCATCCAGCACCTCTAGCGTATTTCAGGGTTAGGGCTTTGCTTAAGGGCCCAATGCTACCAGCCACAGGATTTGAACCAGCAACCTTCTGATTACAGACATTGGGTCATAACTCACCGACTCACACCTTGCCCTTTTTTTTGAGAAGTTTTAATGTTCTATTAGAGGCAATAAAGCCATGATTTGCGGTTAAGGGTGCGTATCCTAAGAGAGACGTGAGGGAAATATGTCATGGGTAAGGCTGGAGTGGCTTATTCAAATTTGAGAAACATGGAACAAAATGGATCACAGTGAAGATGACATGATCCATCTGACAAAATGTCTTTGTGGGTAAACTACGTGTTTTGCAAAACCATGATAAGTCTGGGGAACCCAGTTCTCAAAAGAAATTCTGAATTAAATGATTTAAAAATGGACCAGATAATTTTAGTATTGCAATTTAACCTACAGCTTGCAGTATGAGTGTTTACATGTTGCATAAGATCCATAATTGCCCTACAAGCACTTGTTTTTTCTTTTTTAGCAGCAGCCAAATTCATGCAGACTACTCGTTCCACTTTGGCTGAAGTAAAACTTAATGGAAGAGGGATCAGAAAAAGTAGGTCTAACTTTTTGTCAGAATCAATTTACCGCAAGACAGACAAGACTATGAGAGAGAGCACGCTGAACTCATATTGACCTCGACTGAAACACAAATCATTGCCGGGGGTTGCGTGGGCGTGTGTGTAGCCAGGGAAGGTTACACATCAACACGTCAGCCAGGGCAAACAGGCCCAAACACCCGCGGGCTGGGATTAACCCGGACAGTACCACATCCGTTTATCACCACTGGCACACCCGATCTTGACGGTAATATTTTATTTACCGTCGATTGATCACCGTTCTTTTACAGACGTTTTATTGCAAATTCAAGCTTGACTTTTACAGAGCGATCGTTAGATGAGTTGAGAATTTGTTTTATTGTGGCCCAGGCTGATTGCCTCAATTGGAGACATTTATTAGAAGGAGACATTGCATAAGTGTAAATCAGGGCATGTTCACACACGCTGTAAACCAACATATTTGCTACACACTATTGCACAGACCAGCACATTCAAGGTGTTTCCTGTCATTTCAGTGTGTCTCACCACTGAGTCCTGGCTATCAATGACAGCAAAGAGCTGGAACTTTATAGTTTATGGCAATAAGCACTAACTATTAGATCTTAAACCATAACATGGTGGAAATAATCCAAGCGAAGATCATATTAAAATCTTTTTATAGTACCCTTTCGATCATTTTTTACAGACTTAGTTATAAGGTGCAATCAAGCTCAGTGTAACTTTGAAGAAAGTCTGGAATCTGCATGCTTTTGTTGAAAATAAATTGATGAGTTATGGCATTTCACATACATAAGTGCTTGATCTTAATTTTCCATTAAAAGAAGTGTTGCTTGACAATTGGTTAAACTACAATTTGTTGCTATTTATTTATGCATTTCTGCATTAGCTACACTAGCTACTGTTTTAGCACCACTGAGCCTCTGAGTTGTCTTGTTATTTACACTGCATAGCGTCCGTGGCTGTGATTTCTCTTGCTGTCACAATGATTGCCTGGAGAGATTTTGCATCTGCTACTCTGTTGTTTTTTTTCCCTCCTTTCTGTTATGTTGTGCCTTTCCTGGTATTTTCTTATTTTCATGCAACCACAAATGTTTCTGTTCAAGTGACACATTACTGCAGACTGCAGACTAGATTAAGAGCAAAGAATTACAGCAGGCAAGACTGAAGCCCCAAATTCTGCAGAAATATATCTATGTGGCATGCACAGCAATACACTGTGCCTTAAAAGCCTATAAAACATTTGCTCCATCAGGATGTTGGAGGGAACTCTGGCCTTGATGTGTCCTAGAAGCACATTCTGAGTGAGATGAAGGAGCTGACTAACTTGCATCAGTAGCATTGCTACACATTTTCAACAGAGGTAAACAAACCATGCCATGTACAATTCACATGCTCTCCAGGTAGAATTGCATCAGAAAAGGCATGTATATATCAGACAAAGGTCCTTGCTTCATGCAATAGGTCCATCCCTTAAAACCAACATGGAAACCTAAACCAAACCTTAAAAACCAATGATCCAAAGCAAAACTCATTCTCGTGTGTAGTATTCAGTCCACAAATAAAACCACAATTCCATCATGAAAATTCAAATTTTCCAAAAATCTATAGACTGAAAATTCCTGCATAGCCCCTGTTTAATGTTTTATGCTGGAAACTCCCTGTTACCTTAGTGCATATTAAGTCTTTGACATTTTGGCAGATAACAGTGTGTTTCATCTTTTCAGATTAGAAGAGAAAAGAAATTTAGGAAATGGAAATTAAATGATTTAGAACATGAAATGCATGTAATATACAATACAATACATGTAATTGTATATTACAAACAACCTCAATTGTTTGTTTGTTTCAGTATTAAATGTGATACTGTTGTGTGGAAATGATACCTATTTTTAAAATACATTGTAATGCAGTGTAATGAATTCACATTTCATGATTAAATACCACTTTAAAATAAATACTGCTGCTTAACAGGAATAACATGAGAACATGAGACAATCTATTAGTGATCAAAAAATCAAATGAATCATTGAAGTATATCACAGTTCACGCATTTGTGTTATTTTACAATGTAAGCAATAATCATAACTTCTATATTTCTCTATATTATGCGTGTATTTTATTCTTAGTTTTTTTAACTTTATTGTAAGATTTTTAAGTTGCTGCCTTATTCTTAATTCTTAATTCTATTTTTGATTTGCACAGTCTAAGGGTCGTTCAGAGTACACTTCACTACATGTACTTGTATAACTATGCATGTGACAAATAAAGTCTTGAATAAATATCTTGAAATCTTGGAGTGGGCACTGATTTTTATAATACCATGCATGAAAATTCACAACATCTATATATCTGTCAGGCCATTTCACTTTTCTTTACTGTAAAATTGAAAATAAGGACAGACCAACCAATAAATGCCATCTGAAGGGAGACTTCAACACCAAATCACATTGACACTATAAGCACCGATATAGTCAGAGATACTTTCTCATTGTATTTATTTATTTATTAGTATAAGTTGTCCTTCCCTATTTAAAATGCTAAATTCAGGCCCAATGTCCTGCTGTGGACTCTTAATGTCAGCTTAAAACTGAAAACATAACCATTCATTATCATTCATGCACTTAAGGAAGGCTTTACTATCATATATTATATAGCATCAATCGACCAACTTTTCAGCCTAAAGAATAAGGTATAAAAGTTTATTTATGGTTCTCCACACGCTTTAATAGTTTCAGCTATCTAATTCTTTGTCTTGGGCTTTTAAAGCATATTGCATATGTCTCATATTGCAAAAGAGCCTGTATGAACTTCTGACAATGTCACAGTCAGGCACACATTTATCAGTAGGCAAATCCCACTCATTTACATTTTCACCTTCACGTAAATAATTTAATCATTTCTAGAGGTGACATTTTATAATGGCGTCTCTTGTATAGCCTGCCCGTGTGAATAAACAGAGAATGGTGTGGGGTAGTTTGACATAATGGGTAGAGAAAAGTTCTCCATTAAACAAATAACACCAATGAAAGAATACTATTGTTAATTACCCTGTAATAACCCACACTCATCATTCTTTGCATTTCTTTGTTTGTCTAAAAGGGTGTCTAGACTGGGCATGTGTAGTTTCTGTTTTCTGTCATATACAAAGTTCTACTCAGTAGAGTATGCAGTGAAATAACTGTGTGTGATAAAGGAAACTTTGAGACTTTAACTACAGATGTCCAGTTTATAAATTCTCATAGACAAACAAAGAACTGCAAAGAATAATGAGGGCATTGTTGGGCTGGCTTTTCAAAGTGAGCACCCAGAGGGAAGCAGTGTTCACTGTCCCTCCCCAACAAGGTATTTAACATCAAGAACTGTCCAAAATCCTGCAAAATACGACACACACTATAAAGCCAGTGCAACACAACATTTCCCCTTAAAAACATGACCCCCCCCCCCATCTCACACGCTTATTCACCCAGCCCCCACCACCAAAACTTGACTCTCCACAGTCCCAAACTAGCAATTAGTGTTAGCAACATGAAACATCATGGTTATCAAGCTCCAGAGCAGCGTGTGCCTGTCTGAGCCATGTCGCCTTTCTTCTCCTCATTTCTCTTCTTGTCCTTTTTTTTTGTCCTGTTGCTGAGAAAAAAACACAGTAAAGAGGCAGCCAGTCCTAGCTGTGCTCATTAGATTAATTGAACAGGTCCTGCTGTGCCTTAATTAGTGTGAAAAGATCAATGATATCGGGTGTGTAGAAAGGTTTGCTATTAACTCCTGACCAGCTGGCACTGAGACATATATGTTTGAGTTGTATGTTTGTTATTTGTATGACAAACAAGTTTAGAAAGTGCAGCTTACCAGAAAACAACTGCTTTACAAGTCATTTCTTCCTTCTAGACTAATGCACACTTTGGCACTAGCTCTGACGACAATTATTCTTGCCATGATGATAATTATCCCTGCCATAATGATTAAGAACATATAGTACAAAGAAACATCTGACTACCTTTTGAAGCATATGAATCCCTACGGCGGCACTCAAGCTTTTCTTCTTTCTTGATTTCGCCATCAAAAACTTCTTCCTTAATCTGAATACGGAGAGGCATTAAACAGATCCACCTGCTCAGGATTGGTTAGTGAGCAATGGCTTATGGAAATCTGGGCCTATGCAAGAAATACCCGAGACAGAGTTTACGTAAGAGCTAATGCAAACAGGCAACATGCGCCTGTAAGTAAATTTACACTTTATCATTTCATTTATTTAATCGGTGCCCATTAGTTTGTATTACTTGTATATTTTTGGTTTATGTGCTTTTGCTATAAGGTGTCTTGACTGGTATGGGAAGATGAATCTGACTTAAGTGTTTGTAGGACCCCAACTTGAAAACCTGTGAGGACTAAACATTATTTTTATGATTCAAATGTTAATAAAGTTTTGTTTACATTGCGTAATGCCATAGGGTGAAAATTGTTCACATATATATGGCATAATACTCATCTTCCGAATAATTAGTAACTGTTGATTTTAATAATCTCCTACCCCTGCATCTCCACAGCTGATATCCAGCTAGCAGGTAATCCAAGGGGGTCGCTGCACATTCTCTTCGAGGGCCTGCCACGTGACCCGACCTGGCGAGCATCAAGATTATGTCCAGCACAAGTCTCTGAGATGCCAGGGCCACATCTCTGGTCCTATACACCTGCCTGAAATAGGCAGTGCATCCTATTGGTGGACTATTTTGCCTGATTACTGACATCAACTTAACAAACCAAGAGAAGCTGCAGAGAGTCAACAGAAGGAACAGAGAGTCTGACCTGCTGCTGCTACCAGAGTCAGCAGAACTCTAACGTTTACAACCCATTGCTGAAACTTTCAAGAGAATAAGAGTATTATTCAAGACAGTATGAGAATAGTACATTTATTTTGTCTCTGTAGTTTTAAAATAATAGATATTGTGAGACATTTTTCTTCCTACTAGGGTTTCCCAGAACAAAAAGCCTTAAACTACTTTGCTAATTTTTGGGCAAACACCAATGCATGTGCATATGAGATGGTCAGTCATGCAGTAAAAGCATAATACAAACTAGGCTCTTCAATTTCACATTCATCTACTGAGCTACTGTCACATTGGTACAATTATAGAAGGAAAAATCAAAATCCCAGCTCATGGGGCCTCAGCCAAAATAACAGCTTGTGCTGATCGCTGTTATCCCAATATGTGTAATAAAATGCATTGTCATGTAATATATTCATTATTTATGATTAATGTTGACATTAATTCACCAATTTAAATCTATAATTTTAGAGATTGTTTTAAATGTATACATTTCATATTTGCTTCATTTAAATAATGTACTAAACATACATAACATGTTTTATATATTACTTCCTTACATAAGTGGATGACATACTGTCATGGAACAAAAATGCATTGTTTTGTGCAATAAATGTGTAAATGTTTTGTGCATTTTCTGAAGAGCACAGCAATCAACGCAGCAGAGCTAAACGGTTTGAAAGCAGCTGGTGCTAGATTGTCAATCTATCTGGTTGTCAGACGGCATCAATTAAACTCCTGGTGAATCATTTCAAAATGACTAAAACTGCATGGGGGCATCAGCATGTTGTTTAGATTCTGGTCCCTTGGGATCCAGTGCTGATAAGTAACACACATAGCAGTACCAGTTAATGGCTGCAGTAGACCAAGGAATCACTGTGTCTCTGCCCTTTGAAATATACCTCATAATATGCCTTTAAATAACCTGGAAAATATGTTTTAATAGAAGTTAAACACAGTATGATTGAAACTGAAACTGAAACATCTCAAATTTTACCTGCAACAAATTCTCCACTCACTTATTTCATTTTGACCGTATGCCAATACGAGTGAATGTAAATTCACTAAAAGAACCAAATATGTTACTTTTTCAATATAAATTTACATTTGAAACAGTTTAGGACAATTAACAGTAATCAGTTAATTTTTATAATATGCAATCAAAAGTTGGGAAGGTGGAGTAATTATTTGACTTGCGAGGCAGACAAGTAATTATGATTATCAGAGCTTGTGATGTAGCTATTACTTGGTATTTTGTTTTTTTTTTTGCTTTTCTTTCAGAACCCTAATCAAATTCTGGACCAATAACAGCATAATGCTTTTTCCAGTAAATTTTGCATTCCTTAATGATACATAAGTTTAATTATTGTCACTCATTGAAAAACCATGCAATGTTTGGGGGTGTACTGCGTAAACTTCCTCTCTGCTGTTCCTGTCCTGTACTCTTAAAAGTAGACTGCTTCCCCAGCCAATCAATCTCGCACTATCAAATGTCCAGGCAGTTCTCTTGGCTGCCTTCTGCCCCTCTCAAAAATATATATTCTTTGTTGTGGTATTTTCCTGAATCTGAAAAGGAAAACTTTCTTTTTGCTTTGGGTGTAACTGCTGTTACATTATATTACTGAAGTTTTAATTGGTCAATATTGGTTATGTAAATAAAATCAGTATATCATACACCATCACTTGAAAGTGGACAGAATTTGTATGGAAATTTATTCAAAATTAATTTTACCTGTAGCCAAGAAAAATGGCAGATTGGTGATCATGGCGACATTTTGAGTGGGGAAGAATGGAGTGTGTGGGCCCCAGTGCATCATGGGTGCTGGGGATGGGCTTGATTGATGTGTGGTGACACACTCAATTGAGCTTATATCCATCAATGTAAGTGAAAACACCACAGACGCTGGGAAATTAAAAGTGTTGGCTGGGACTGGCAGGGACAATGGCTGCAGCTAAATATGGACTCTGTGTTAAATAATTACTGTGACTGGCCAGAGCACTTCAATATTGTCTCCTGTTGTAATAGTTTGCTAATGGAAAAGACTCACAGTTCTTCATCACGTCAAAGCGTGCTTTAGGATGGTCCAGACAGATCGTGAATGTCCCCACTAGACCAATGGCACAGCTCTGCAAGATCATTAAACGCCATAGGGCATGGAAAAAAGATTACATTACTGTATGTTTATTCCAAACATGTAAGGTAAAATCTTTGCCGATATTTTGTCCATGGCAAGTTTTTCTTTTTTTTTAAGGTAGTACAGGGGCTAGCATCCCTTTCAGGGTGTACCACTACCTTTTCCAACACCCCCCCACCCCACGACCCTGTGTGTGTGTGTGTGTGTGTGTGTGTGAGAGAGAGAGAGAGAGAGAGAGAGAGAGAGGGGGAGAGAGAGAGAGAGAATCATGTTATTTTGACATTGTAGGGACCATTTTTTCATTTGATTACTCAATTCTATAAAAATCTGTCACTGCAATCAAAAAACTAAAAATGTCAAAAGTCTCATATTTTGCTTGTTTACTTATGGTTATGCTTAGGGGTGGGTAGGGTTAAGGTCGTCATTATTGGGATTAGGGTTTTTCCCATAGATATGAATGAAATGGACAAAAATATAAGTACAAATGTGTGTGTGTGTGTGTGTACCCACCCTGTAACCCACGCTGCCTCCTGCGATGGGATTCAGCCACTTTCGCTGATTCCATACTGGGTAAGCAGTTGGAAAGTGGATAGATATGTTGTAGGAGGTTTTCAAATATATGCCAAGTATTGAAAAATTGAAAATACATTTTGTTTTCTCCTTTTGTTTCAATGTCCAGACGTTCCACCAGACCAATCTGGCTGCAGCTGCTCCTGAGACAGACGCTGGCATTCAGAAGGACAACAGCAAAGAGCCATTTTACTTTCTCTTTGACTAGCAAACTGTTTTCCTGCAAGAACAGAAAGGACTAAATATCTGGACTTCCAACGGTGAACTGGCACTGCTTCCTGTGTCAAGGCCGTTTGTTGTGTTTTGAGCAGCGGATGAGACTGAGTGGACGATGGGCCCACATCCCTTGGTGCTGTGGAGGAAGGGGAATTTAATCGCTTTGCACAGCTCCAGAGGCTTGACGTTGGCATAACGGGCTCATTATACTCAAACGAGCCATGTTATATCAAGCCCATATTCTATTAGGGGGATTGGGCACTGATGCCGTCAACATCGATTACACATCACATTAACAGCAATAGTTCTCCTCAGCTGAGCTCTGGTGATCTGCACCTCCCCCTGCTGTACACATCACAGGGGATATAATAGGAGGTGACAAAGCACCGGAGAGGGACGGGACCTGTTATATCTGCCCATTGGGAGAGGAGCACTTTTATTGGCTTCTTTGTTCAGACATCCTCCTCAAAAGTTCTAAAAGCTCCTCGGGCAGCAAAACTCGAATGATTAAGTGGCCGTTTTGATGTTCGCCATTTAAGTACCTCCTCAGATTTGTAATCAGAGCATCACGTTTAATGATCGATTCAGTATCGTTGAGGCCAAAGTGATGTCTGTCTAGAAACGTTCAACAGAGGTCAGACTTATCGTAGTAGTTGCTAAAAAAGTTTACCATCCAATCTATCCATTTTAAATCGTTTTATAGAGATGAACCCTCAGCACTGTTCCATTGTACTTAAAATGTCAGGAGCAGTCTGCTAATCCTGATTATCTGCATTGTGCCTGGAGTAAAGATTAGTTTTAACTCTGTCAAAGGATCAGACAAATCTCCCTAAAGTCGTCATCATACAAAGTGAGCGAGTTTCAACTTGCTGAATCTTTCCTCAAAGTAAAACATCATGTATTTTATTGCACCTGATGCAAAATATACAGAATGTTTAGCATTTTATTGCATTATACAAGAGATTTAATTTGTTACTCATTTTAATTGCTGAATTAAAAAACTGTGCCACTGTCAATTGTTTTCTTTTTATTTACAAAATGTATAGACAGCTCAATAGAAGATACTGTATAATCTAACCTTGTAAATATAAACATTTAAGCATAAAAGCCTAATTGAATAAATAAGTATTATAAATATTGTGTAATTACTGCAAGTAAAACATATTTCATATAACCTGTTGTCAGATTCTACAAGCTCTCAGCACAGTACCAAGCAATTTTTCAATATTGCCAGTATTGAATCAACATTTCATTTTTATTTTCCTTCTCTCAGCAGGACAATTTCCTATCCAATTTTCCCTTTCTTTCCATTCCTTTCTCTTTTCAGTCCAGAGCCTGGATTTTGGGACAGAGTGGTTCATAAACAATTTCCTCCAACCAATGTCGAGCCATTTTGTAGTGTTGGCTTGCGACTGCAATGCCAATTCCCCAAAACCATAGTTCACTGTTCACACGTTTTTTTCTGCCTCTCCTCCTCCCAGCTCAACAGTTTCTACGTCAAGACAATTATGCTGGGTCTCTAGTACTCAGCAGTGTGTTTACGCCAGACTCTGGCGATGGCCAAGCAATTTCCTGTTCTGCACAGGATTGAATATCTTTCATACAGCCTTCCCTCTAGAAATTTGATCTCATAAGCGATATATCCTGTCACAGCAAATGCCACATAGTCACATCGGCCTCCATCTCCGCTATCAATGTTTATTTCTTCAGGGAACACAAGGACAAAACAACAGTTCTAATGTTCGATGAGTAAAATGTACCAGCCCGTGGCGATTCCAGTTTGGTAGCTTTTTTTAAAATACATATTTGCACACCTCCATAATATTACCATACAACGTTTTGACTGAAAACCAATATATTACTCTTGAAAGACAAATAAAAAACCCAGGCAGGGTATAAACAAGAGAAAATCGGTTGCAATCTTGCCTTGTGCTTTGTGTGTTAAATAAATTGCAACCAAGTACAAACTGCACAGCCTTGGGACGGCTGACAATGATAATAGATTCTGATGCACATTTTGACAAGCCTCCAGAGCTCAATGAAATTTTGGCTCCTGCAGGAGTGAGTGGTAGACTTCAGGGCTTCATTATGAAGATGACTTCTTCTGCAGAATGCCACCATTGTTCCCTGGGTGTAATTAGAGTAAATCAAACCATCACAAGTCCCAAGCCCACGGGTCAAGGTGTTTTCAGGTTCATCATTGGGGGGGGGAGAGAAAAGGATCAGAGGGCGTCTGTAAGGGGCCCATTTTTCTCAAAAGAAAAAAAAGTATTAGAGTAATCAGATGGGAGTCAAAAGTTTGCAGATGCAGATCGACTTACACTATCGACGAGGCAGCATGTGGGCCTTTCTGCAGAAGTGTTCCATCACAGTTCCACAGTTGGAAATGTGAATCCTGTATCTCCTCAGTGTGTGAATTGACACTCCCTGTATTGTGTGGATTTCCTCCTGTTAGGTTAATTGGCATCTCTGAGTTGCATGTAGGGTATGATTGTAACTGGCATCCCATCCATGGAGCACGATTTCATTGTACCCTATGCTGCCTGGGATAGGCTCCAAGTCCCTATGACCCTTCATTGGATGGGGAGTAGTATCATGAAAAACTTCATTTGGAGAGCTGGCAGAGCAGGCCGAGTCATTTTAGCAAATTTCCATGTCTAGCAGTAACAGGTTAAAGTAACAATAAGTAAGTAACGGTATCTGTGTGTGTGTGTGTGTGTATATATATATATATATATATATATATATATATATGTGTGTGTGTGTGTCTGTGGTCTGTGTGTGCCTCTGTGTGTGTGTATA
>JAODJU010000119.1:26593954-26630541 GCA_026776725.1 Gnathonemus echidnorhynchus | reverse complement strand
TGTGTATATATATATATATATATATATATATATATATATATGTGTGTGTGTGTGTCTGTGCTCTGTGTGTGTCTCTGTGTGTGTGTATATATATATATATATATATATATATATATATATGGCTACATTATAAGGTGTTTCACTTTCAGCCTACATAATTTATTCACTTTCCTCCCAGTAACATATGCAGAGTGCTGTCTCAGCACTTTCATTCAGTTGCTTCTTTTACCTTTAATATGTTTGCTGCATAATTCAGCACTTATTTCATGTGATATTATATATTTTTAAAGTTCCCTCTGTTTTCATGATAGGGCGCAGGACTGATTCCTTGATGCGATGCTGTCACGTCACATCATTATTTGCACTTATTGCCTGTCATCGGAATAGTTCTGAAGCTGGATCGCTCTGAATTGAAACAAAGCATTAGCTGGAAGATTAAAATGCAAGAAAAATATAACTCTGAAGTTTGGCTTTTGAAAGGCTATCATCCCTAAAATATAAACTCACAGGCAGACATGCCAACACACACCCGAATATATACAGAATGTTAAATGAATGCAAGAATAATAATTAATTTTTTTTTTTAAAAAAACACCATAACGTTAAGGACATTTGGACATTTTATATCCAATGACACTAAGGGGGAGCTGAGTTACACAGTGCACCTTGGTTGGGGGTGGGGGGGGGGGGGGGGCTGTTGATAAAGGCTTTAACTTGGGGTCATATGTAAAAATTCCATGGAGTTCTCAGGACTGTCACTGAGCCCTTTTCTGTGTCACACTATCAGGTTATGATGATCCTTATGAGGAACAAGGATCATAGGTCTATTATGCTAGTCATGGGAAAAATGTGCCATGGATTAGAATGACAGTATTCATCCCACTAGGGCAAGTATCATACACTTTAATGCTTTTGAAGGCATCAGCACATGTACTTGTCACGTTCTTTCATAGTTCTGCGTTTCTGTCACAATTCCTCTTCAGCTTCTGCGTAAAAAAATATTTATTTAGCTAACCAAACATCACTGCCAAGTAGAAAATGGAGCAAATACAGCAATAGGATTTGCAGTAAGAGAAAACTGCAATAATGTAATTTATTTCCATTATGGTGGCTGCAATAATCTGACTTTGGTATTTTACTCGCTGGGTTGGGCCTTTGCTCCTGTGATCAGAAGATTGCTGGTTTGAATCCCATGGTTGGTATAGCAGACTCACCCCTGCTGGGCCCTTGATCAAGACCCTTAACTGCCTCCGAAAAATGTCGCAGGGACGCTGGACGGATGACTGACCTTGTGCTCAGACCCCAGACTTCGACGTCGCCTCTGTTTGTGTGTAGAAAAGGAAAGCGAGATGGTATACGTGAAAAGAAAAGCATGTATGTACCTGTGCTTATACAAATTGCAAATAAAACTTAATTTCATTTGCATATCTCCCAGCAAGCACAGAGGAGACAGTCACACACTACGAGTGATGTAATCACAACAGGAGAACACAGGAAAGCCTGGCCACCCTGGGAAAATAATGCATGCAGAGCCATGCTGCATTCGGACAGCATGGGTAAAATCGGCTTATACGTGTCAGAGCATCACTTCTGCTATTGTTTTTGTCAACATATTCCAGTGAAAGCTATTTTCGTTGCTTATTAACGTCAAATACAACGGCAGTCATGTTTTCAGCTTTTTGATATTTGTGGGAAATGTTACATGACTGGATGTTCTAAATGAATCTGAACCGAGTCAAATGAAAGCTGCCAAGAGAAAACATGTCTGGTAAATGGGGAGATTCTGAGAACCGGCGCCCTGTCAAGGCTGCATGCTCCATAATAACAGCCCCACACACGGATATGCAATTAAATTTTTTTGTAAAAGGTTTTGTAAAAGGTATAAAATTAAATGTAGTTTTAATGTGGCCTTTTAAATTTCATTAAATTAACATAAATGAACATAGATTGCATATTTAACTGAATAATAATACCTAGCATTTAAGATTCCTTTTTTTCCGGGAGAAATAACTAGGATTTCAATGCATAATCTCAACTAAATCTGAGTGTTTGTATTTTGACTTGCTCTTAATAATAATTCATCTGTATTGACAATATTTTGGAATAATGTACCCTCTCACTTTTCAATCTGTGGTCATAAAAGCAGAACAATTTTCCAAAACTAATTAAACTGAATCCATCTTCATCATATTGCTGTTATATTGTGAGGAATATGGTGCTGCAGGATTTCTCTGCTACGGCGTGAGGGGCCATTCTAAAGCACTTTGCCTTGGCTCTGGCTTAATTGTGCAGAAAATGTGATTTGTGTCTCGTTCAAGTTTCCTTGGAGAGTGGTGTTAGCGGCAGGCCACTCTGGGTATGTGAATACGAGTGTGTGCGCGTGCGTGGGTATGTGTGTGTGCATGTGTGTTCCTGCACATATCCAACAAAATTTTCATGCAACATTTTTTTTAAGACAGCACTGGACCAAAGTCCTCTTTCATGTGTAAACTGTGGCATTCGTACGTATAATAAATCACAGTTGATCACCTTGTAATAGCTCACCTTCTCCAGATGAACCCCACCATGTAAGTCTGGGGGATTTTGCAGTAATCGTAGCACTACTGAAGCACATTGTGGTGACTGATTAACTTCAGCCATGGCAAGCAATGTCTGTACAGCAAGAAATCCTGTCAGGTGCTCGGAGCGCTTCCAGATGGGCGTTCCTTCAGCATGTCCCCTATCCTGGCTCTGGACATTCACCTCGTCACATTCTGTTTTTCTCGCAACAAAAATCTGCTGATGAGACATAGAAGGGCAGGTTTTCTGTTCTAAGAAAAGTGCTTACGGGGTCTTCTTGTAAAGGTAAAAGAGTTTGAGGAGCAAACTACAGATCCTCTGCGCTTGCAGACTTTGCAGCGGCCAGCACTTTCTGCCGATCTCTTCTCATCTAGATTTTTTTTTCCGTATTCATTCGGTTTGTTCGACTGACGTTCTGGTATTTGTCTGGGCCTCGTAGCTTTATTGTCCAGGCCAGGAGTTCAGTACCATATCTTTCCTGGTTTATTCCGCTAACTTAGATTTCATTGAAGATTAATGGTGCAAATGTTCATTCTAGTTCGTGGAATGAACATATCAAGCTCACTTTAATACTGTATGTATTATATATAATTTGATTTCTTGTTTATTGCTGTTATTTCTTAAAAATAAATTTTTCCAGGTAAAATTGGTATTTATATATTACATGCACTAAAATGATAGGCTTATAAATAGGTAACGTTTTGTGAAAATAGATCTCCCAACATATCTATTATCTCCTTCGTGTTTTCTCCTCCTTTCACTCTGCCCTTTTTTCTTGTCTCTTCTGGCGAAATCGCAATCTGCGTGTCCATTACAAATTGTTTTAAAGCAGCCTATACTATGCCATTTGAGAGCATGTCAGTGAGTGAAAATACTAGAGAATTATCCAGTGTCAAGGTTTGCCTTCCAGTTCATCAATCCCAATGGCTTTGTAATCAGCCTTTATAAACCTTCTTAATCTTTTAATTCACTTATATAACATTACTGGCCCTTCTTTTTCGTCTTATAGCGGGCAGTTTGTATCGCTTAATCCCCTAAATAGCTGGAGATTTATTAAGTGATTTAAAACTGCACTAAAGAAATAAGAAAAATCTCTAGAAATGTTACACTGTCGGCAAGATTCTAATGGCGATTGCAGGTAACAATATCCAATGTGATTTCCATTCAAGGGATTGGTTCTTGACCTTACACTATCTATGGGAGATGCTCAAAGCGTCTTTTACACAAATATAACCCATACTGAAGTCTTCAGTGTTGTTCAGCTACTGTAAGCAAATGTCCAGGCTTAAATGAATGTCATCATTCAGGAATTAAGAGTTAGTATTTCAACACATTTGGTTGAGCCTTGGTGAGTTCTTCTCTGTAAGCAAAAATTATTGTTACCAAGTCCAATTTAGTCCAAGTCCAATTGTGAAAGTTGCACACAGTAAATCAGACAAAAGCTATCCTGTTAGCACGAAATACAAAATTAAATATATTGCATGGAGCTTTGCATTGATGTTCTGTCTGTGATTGAAAATGAGTGAATTTGGAGCTTCAAAATCATGTAGCTGAGGGCCAATAATATCATCTAATTCAAGGTAAAGTGGTTCGTTCATATTTCTGCAGTAAAATGACACTGAATGTGAAACTCATTACACAACCACTTCAGAGCAGACATATTCAAGAACTTTACGGACTTTCTCATTTTAAGGAGAATCCAAGAGCAAACCTGCTTTAACAATAAATGACTACAGAAATAATATACTCTGTAAAGCCCTGGATCAATAAATAAACAGTGTGAGTGTCCCACATTGTCAATGCTCCTCACCTCCATTCTGCAAAGAGAAAAAAAAAAAGGTCTATCTCCTTCAGACGGGCAAAATAAATTTCACTTACAAGATCCAAATTACATTGTTTAACCTCAAAATTATTGGACGGGGGCTCTCTGCAGCTGGCGAGTGGGGTGATTTATGGGGTTTGTTTCCTCCGTGCAAATTCAACAGTGTTCTGCAGCCGTCAGTGAAGAGGGTGGGGCGCCTGCAGGGGGGGGGACCGTGCTGTGATGGAGCAGCTTTTAATATTTTATAAGCCTTTCTGCACTTCTCTTAATTTAGAAATATGAGGCAGGGCGTTGAGAGGGGAGATTATTAGCTGGTGCTAATCTGTACTGTTTACTTTCTTCTCTCTCTGCCTCTTGATCTTCTGTGCGGAGATAGGCAGATGCCTGGGCTACTGTCTGACAACTGTGGACACACAATGAGGCTGGAGCAGTATTTGTGTGTGTGTGTGTGTGTGTGTGTGTGTGTGTGTGGTCGCATTGGTATTTAAGCAGGTAGTCACCAACTGACACACAGAGGATGTGCCCAGAACGAACACCCCCTCTGTGCTTTTGTCAAGAAGGCAGTGTTTACCATAATCACACTCTAACAAAAGGCAGCACACTAAAAGCCAGTACAGCACTCAAATCATGCTCGGAAATTTGCACACCCTTTCATCTTCCCTTTCTCCTTTTTCCTCTCCCCCCACCAGAAATGCTCACATTCATTTATTCTCAGTTCACATCTTAGCCTTCGGGTAATCGGCGAGAGTTTTTAGTCCCTTGCATTTGTGTGCTAATGTGTCTTTGTGTACATGTGTTCATAACTGTGTAGTGGTCCCTTTTATTGTGCACTGAACGTTTAATTTGCGAGACCTTGGCAAGGTTTTAAAGTACACATGCAAAAGCGAAACAATGTTTCAAGCCATTTTGCCGAGCACACAAGTCATTAATGTGCTTAATGAAATTATTCAGCCTATTAAATTTGCCTGTTTAGGACAATACACAGATAACACACAAGTTGGTTTAATTTTGTGAATTTCCTACGCATACCAGTTCAGTTTACCTATAATTAAAGCATCAGCTACTTCATAAGTGTGAAGGTGATTGAAAGCAGTATATTTATCTGTTCCGTACTGAAAACTGTAAATATGTTTATCTATTCTGATGATAGTCTCCACCTAAATCTTGCTAGCGCCGGGCCTATGGTAACATTTTGTTAATTTAAATACCTCGAAAGTGCCATCTGGAAGAAGAAATATTAATGACAAACACAGAGATCCCAGCATGTCTCCCAGTTCTAATCAAGCAGCGGCGGAAACCCAGCGATGTTTTGCAGGGAGCTGGGGAAAACAGCCTGTGTGCTAAACCTCAATTGATGCTTTGTATGAAATCTGAATACAAATGAAGGATTTGTCAAACTGCAATATTTGGGTCCCCAAAGATTTCCATACGGAGTGCAGATAATTATGTACACAGTTGATTGAACAGTCAAAACTGTGGATGAGAAACTTGTGATTGCCACCGTACACACACATACACACACACAAACCAAAAACTAATTCTACTAGGAACTGAAACATTCTCCTGACTAATTCGGTATCCCAAAATATTTCACAAAGATATTTAATACGTACAAGACCAGACAGACAATTACATGAATAATGCAGACCAAATCCCAAAAATACACTTTGACCTTACAAATATTTCACATTAATTGCATATTATTCACCAGATTCAGGTTCATAGCTATATCCTATAAACCTTGGAGTTCAGTAAAGAATGTTATGAAATGAATTCAGGTGTCTATTATGATTTTCTTCTTATTACTTTTTTAATAGACAATTTTTTTTGTTTGTCCTTTGATGGTTTTCCTTGTTTGTAATACATCTGTAATTTGCCTTGCATTAAATCCAGCATGAAACATTCCTAGAAGTGTTCTGTTTCCACCTCCTTGATTCTTTTAGCCATCAAAAAGAATTTTATAATTCTTAATAATTCTTAAGGTTTTTAATCTTCTAATTTATTTAGCTTTCTTATTATTATTTATTTAAAAGATAGCACTGTAAAAAAAAAAAAAAACAAAGTTTTAACCAGGCTCACTTGCTGTGTGCTTTAATGTCAAGTGAGTTGAAAAAAAGGAAAGAAAGCATGACTAATAAAAGGAGATTGTAATGCAAAGGTAATTCATCAGCATTGCTTATGCTTTGTGTATTTAATGGGAGTGGAATGTGGCGGGTACCATTGGGTATGAAGCCTGAGAGCTCTATGCTGCAACATTCCATGTTTTCGCCAGCTATGCTAAATTAATTGAAATGATTCTTGGTGGGAAATGGAAGCATGGGTTCTTTTTGGGGTCAGGGGGCTTCGGTGATAAGATCTCCCCTGATTTAACAGCATTTGTTGGTGTGTCGCATCGCTGCGCTGCTAGATACCAGCCCTCCCATACATCTCGCCCTCCCCTAAGGCACCGATCTACAAGCTGACAAACACACGCAGATGGGAGTCAGAGTATAATCCCAGGGCGGGCTCGTTTGACCCCAGGTCCAGATGGTTAGGGTGGGGGCTGGGCAGGGAGGGGCAGCCAGGTATAGATAATCCTGGCCAGCATTATGCTACCATCAGCCAATGCTATATCACATTTATTGTGGAAGATGGTGTATATAAAAAAATATTTTATTCATATTATGTGTTATTATTTTTCATTATTTATTATAAGCTGTGGACTTCTGCTTATGAAAAAGTGGGTTTTAATTCTGAGATGAATGAATACGTACCTGAATGTTGAGTCACGCATACCTGTATATACTTGCAGTAAATCTCCCACCTGGTTGTTTTCTGTGCCTGGGATATGTCCAGCCTTCCCCCTCCTCCGCAGCGACAGTCCGATGGCGGCGGTCTAGCGTGATGGGAGCCGAGTGAAGCGTATTTTAGATTGGAGCCTTAGTCGATATGTGTGTCCCTGAAGAATAGCTGAAGATAGAGTGGTCTTCATCACCCTCAGACTCACGTCTTCAATGACTGTGATGAGCCACTCAACCTTGAGCACCGACTTGGACTCAGAAACTAGAGAAGACCAGGAATGGTTATTTACCAGTTGTTTGCTACCCCAGAATCCTCTCCGATTTCATGGTGTGTGGTCATGCCTGCAATGAACTTGGCATCCCATCCCAGGTGTCCTCTGCCTTGTGCCCTGTGCTTCTGGGGAGAGCTTCACCTTGAGCCTGTACAAGATAAGCATTTAGGGAACATGCATAATTAAAGATTACTTTTTTATGTGGATTTTTTTTTCTCTACTCAGGGGTGGAAAGTAATGGAGTAAATTTGCTATTATCACTGTAACTGATCCTTAATAGTTTTTTGGTAAAACTTTACTTAATGCTGTCATCTACATTGCATTTTAAGGTATCTATAATAATAGTCAGTATAAGAATTCATAAAGAATTACATCTTTTATCGAAAGTCATAAGGCATTATAGTGTTGACTATAATACTTCATAAGCGCCAGCTTATATAGATACTATAGATACCTTCATAATGCATTATGGGATTCTTTCTATGGTATTTAAAGGGCAAACAAAAAATACATTTGAAAGATTCAACAGCAATGTCTCTTACCAGAAATCATGACTCAGTTACTCAAGATATTCCACAGTTTAATGCTGGAACTATTTTGTTCCACCGAGTTCCACTCACCAATTGTATCACTGCACAGATATCGCCTCATGCTCGTATCTTCTGCGCAATTATTTTTTTTGTCCCTTTAATCAACACCACAGCCATTAAGAGAGAGTTGCAACACTGATTGATTTCACCGTGATATGATCACGTGGTTCATGTATGCCTTCAGAAGTTACAAACACGCCCCGTCCTGTCCTATGTCCAGATAGCCGCGAATGCATTATTAAACAGTGAATATAAACCTCTGTGTGTATTTTTTAAACTGCCTTTACATGTGCTGCATATATGTCATTGCATCATTTTGGTATGTGGAGTGACAATCAGTTTATCAGTTTTATTTTTGGAGGGAAAGAGTTTCTTCATGTTAGCATGCATTACATAATGCAAAATTCTGGAGTAGTAGGGTTTGATTTTTTTTTTTAATGTAAATCGACCTCCCTTCACCTTCTAACATTACCTCTCATGTACATAATACTTTCAGGAAACACTATAACATACCTCAAGTCTTTAGTGACCCAGCATATATAGGCTATACATGTACTTGAAAATCAACCTGCAAACAACCGTAACTGTGCACCTTTTATTGAATAAATCTTCCCCAAACATCAAGAACAATTTCCAAAAAAAACCTTTTTACATATCAAGCCACAGTCCTCCGGCAAGCCAGAAGTTGATCTTTCTGCATGCAGCATGCCAAAACTTAATAAGGAGAAATTAATTAAGGAGAAAAATCATCTGAAATGTTAACAGTATAGAAATGTATTTTTTAAAACAATTTTAAACAACTTTCTGATTGAAATACAGTACAAATAACAATACTGTATTGTGTTTCATAAAGGTTGCCAGACAAAATATGCCATTTACTCGTAGGCCTATATCAAACCACCCATTTCTCAAAAGAGTCCCATGATCAAATTCCATAATCATTCTTTATCCACAAAACAAGTTTAATTGGGCAAACATTGCAAAAACTACCACTATGTGACGTCCCATTCACACCTCACACTGTAAGGACAAAGAGTGGGAGAGGGGGTAATAAGGTTAAAAAATATATATGTCAATATGGACGAACAAGTTTTTAGTTTATTTCAGTGATGATCTAAGTTCAAACTGAGACGAAATAATCTGAAAAAAAAAACACTTTTTTGTTTGAGCGATAATTACAAATGCAGCCCTTAAAACATGCACATAAAAATAGATACTTTACCGTGATCTGGTATTTTTTGGGAAATAAATTACCACTAAATAATATTAAGCTATTTTGCTACAAATTTGCTAGAACATTCACACTGAGCCATATGTGTCCCAGGAGACCTGTACAATGATATTTTAATCAGGTGTTCTAACATGGTAGCCTGCAGCTAACTGTAATCATGAACCCATTGATAACCAGAACAACTTAATATGTAACTAACCCCTGTGTTGATAGTACCTGACAAACTCAACAGTGAAGTGGGAACATTAGCCTTGATAGCTGGCTAAGCTACATTAGGTCATAACTGTTAAGATAAACATTAACAGTTAATGTTGAGCACATACAGTACAGAAACAAAATTACACTCTTTACTATATTAATGACAGCTAATGCATTAAATGTTTTTAAAAATATGTTATTTTATCAACATGCCACTTAAAGTGCTTGGTAAGCAATGGAAATGAAAGTAATTCTATGCCATGAATGTCAATGTTTGGAACTATTTACCGTCCCCATGACCTGGAAGATGGCTGGGAAGTTCTCCAATATTTATTTATTTTTTTCAAGGGCCCGTATGGGTGTGTCACTGCTCTCTTTTTCATACTACTCTGACCAAAACTAGGCAACTCCCAGAAGAACAACCTAGAGATAGATAGCACTAGCTATTTTTTTAAGTCTCTATGGATGATTATCAATCAGCGGGCTGTGATTTAAAAACATGTCGTGTTCAGTCTAAACCAGTGGTTAAAAAGTTTTTTTACATCGCATACCATCTCACAAAGTATCATGTTCACCATAGAGTTGTCGAGGGGAGTCAGAAACTAAGCGTAAGATAGAAATCTGAACTGAAACCAAATTATAATTCTCTTCAAAATGTTTCTGTTAATTTGCTTTGTGCGTAGCCTAAGCCTACTTCCCTGACAAAGGCGATGCTAGTTAGTGACCGTTAGACACCGACACCGGGTTACTAGTTGTGGTCACTAGTCGTGGTGTATTTCACCATGGAATATCACAGTAGGCACTTTAACACTCGGGACCCTGGTCCCTGGGCTTTTTCGAGCTGGAACTTTTGTAGCCACTGTCATGCGTCACTTTCCCACTGCACAACAGGTACTGTGACCTTTATGATAAAGACGCAAAAAGTTCATAGGGTGAACTTCATGCATAATTTCACACAAAACTGCACGCCAAAGCAATTGAGGATAAATATGTTGTTTTATTTTTATTTGTTAATTTATAAGTATATATTGTTAGTTTATATTGTAAATTATACATTATTTGTTCGTTATCGAGGGATCTATCTCGATCAAAACAGCACACAGCCTCTTATTTCTATTTTACTTATATGACCCACAACATGTTCCAGATTCTTATTAAATTTGCCCAGCAGATCAATCTTTCATTTTCTACACAGTAAAAACCGATGTAACGTTATCCCACTAATAAGTGTTGGCAGGTTTCACCGCTGGCACCAGTGATGTTAAATAAAATATTGGTTAGCAATCAGATTTTCCAATGTAGAAATATGTTGGCATAAGGCATAAAAATTTATTAATTTGTGTGCTAAATGTAACTGGGGTACAAAAATTATTCGATCTGCTGAATTTTTGCTAACTTCCAAGTTAGCGCCAGTGCTTGTGGCCAGCTATCACCGTAGCAGTACGTTTTTGAACGAAAAGTACCTAGTCTGGAGTACGTAGTAAAAATGGGATCTTAAACTGCCTCCAAGGAACTAATAATCCGGGCGAGTTCCTGTGGTGCAAACATGAAAGAAGTCCCTGGTTCCAGGAAAAGGTTCTGGTTCCAGAAAAAGCTTCTCTCAGTGTGAAAGTGCCTCATCGCACTAGCCTGCCCTACATTGTGACTGGCACTGCAGTAGCCATAAACTGTGAGCAAATAACCCACAAACAGCCTATTCCGAGAATAAAATAATCCACTTACCCTATTGCGATTCAGTTTTCCTAATTGTGATGCACTGTGACTTACAATGCTGTATTAAAACCTGTCTTGAGTGATTTTAATAGGTTAGGTTGCTTTTTGTAAGAGATATGAATGTGCAGTACTTTTGATACTTAAGTGCTTTTAATACAAGGTATTTTTTTACTTTTACTCGAGTAGTATTCCACTGAATGACTTTTACTTGAGTAAAATTTTGGTTTGCTATCCGTACTTTTATTTAAGTATGGAAATTGAGTTGTTTTTCCATCACTGCCTCTATCAATAGGGTATGAAAGCAGATTTAGAATTTTACAGGCAGTTTGTGTCTCTTTTTCTGAATGACATTAACTCCACAGCGAAGAAAATTATTGCATTCTTCAATTCATTATTCTTACTCTTATTATTAGCTGAAAAAAATTGATCACCTTACAATTGAGCAGTTCCTCAATTTGCATAATGAAATTTGAAAAGTGAAAATTCACTTGGTGCAGCTGTCAACCTGTCAGTCTTCGCTGTTTTGTTTTTAATGCCTAAGCCTTGCTTTTATATTCTTGTGAATTTCCCCCCACATTCTTGGAGAGAATGTAATTGTATATGCTATGCACTTGAGTCATGGTAGATTCTGTCACTGCTCACCTTGAAAGGGAATGTGCAGTAGCAAGAAATGTGCAGCAGTGTTGCTTAGAGCAGAGGGGGAACAGCTATTGTGTATTAACAGTAACTGTATCAGTGCGTAATATGTCACAATCACTGAAGCATTATGACCAAATGAGCTCTGTTACAGTCTTGCTGCCTCACCCCCCTTCTGTAATTGTAGGCCGTTAGTTGCGGAGTTCCAGGTCAGAGCACAGGCGCATTTCACACAATCAGGCCACACTCGCGCTGGTGCCCATGGGGACCCTGGGGGATTTATTCCACAGCAGCAGCCTCTATCATGCCAAGCAGACCGGCTGAGTCATTCCACCGCATTGTTCCAAAGTGTCTTATCTTTCAGCATTGCTCCTGTCAAATAACTAATAGAAGCAGATAGTGACCTTCATGGCCGGAGCACCCAAGTCACATGAGGACCAAGATAGGTTCAGCAACAATCCATCCATTTTCTGAAACCGCTTATCCTGTTCACGGTCGCAGGGGGGTCCGGAGCCTATCCTAGATGCTATGGGCACAAGGCAAGGAACAACCCAGGATGGGGCACCAATCCATCGCAGGGCACACTCACACACCGTTCACTCACTCACGCACACCTATGGGTAATTTGGCAACCCCAATCAACATGCTTTTGGACTGTGGGGGGAAACCAGAGTATCTGGAGGAAAGCCCACAATTACACGGGGAGAACATGCAAACTCCACTCACATGGAACCCTAGCAGAGACTCAAACGCAGGTTCTAAGGGGAGCAGCGACACTGCTAACCACTGCAGCACAGTGCCCCTCTGGCTTGGCAACCGGGTCTGTCTTTTTCGTAATAGATTAGCACCACTAGATGAATACGTGATTGGATGCTGTCTCTTTATGTGAATGAGGTTCACTTATATATTAGGTCCTACCCTCCTTTTCTGTCTATGAAATGAGCCCAGTGGACCCAGTGGTATACTGCAGAGTAATAAACAGTATGAGTACAATACCCACTATATATAATGAAATATCCTATGACCACCTTATATATTTTTGTAACTAAGGCCCTGGGATGGATGAGAGGTTCTGCAAGATGAATGAATGATGATGAGTACATTGCCCCAAATGTAATTGGATATTGAACATTGGCCACTCGAATCTATAGATTTATTTTACATTCAATCATTGGCAATTGGCAACAAAATACTCATGTTACCAATGCGACATACATATGAGAATATGAAGGTTATTTAAACATCCAGTATACTGTTTTCAAATTGGTGTCTTCATTTGCCACTGTACTTTGAAACATATTTGTTTTTAAAAATCGATTTCATTTATGTTTGGGCAATTGGGATATTTATCTAGGGTCTAGCATGAAGTTTAAAGTCCCTGTTAAACCAAGGATTTTTATAGGTTTTTCTGCATTAAATTCCTTGCTCTGTAACCTTGGTTGACACATCCCAGTGGGGGCCCGTTGGGGGCCGGCACAAAGCTTCTGGCTGCTTCCGCCTGTTCTGGGAGTCTGCAGGTTGGCGGGAAAAGCATTCAGGCTGCAGGGCAGTTTTTTATTAGATGTCAGGCTTCAGATAAAGATTCCAGCCAGTGGGTAAACAGCCTGGCAGGTGCTGCTGAGGGTGTTTTGTCTGTGAAATGGAGTCGGAAACGCTCCGAAAACGGAAGGCAGAGGAGATGGGCAAACAGCAACGGAAAATGGACAAATTTGGTCTTTGGAAATACATGAGAACTCTGGGATAATTAGGATTTACAAACAGGCTGGCATTTTTAGGGAGCTAAAGCACAATATATTCAGTGTACAATTTGGCTGTACACAGTTCATGATATGAATATATCCAGGGATGATATCTCATAGGACTTGTATTGACCACAATATTCAGAGCAAAGCTTATATGTATCATATGCATATTTCTGACTAATAATCATCAATCACTCTGCTAACACTGGTTTACAGGCAGCGCTCCGATGAATAAATAATCCACTCTCGTAGCACGTAGATCATATGACTTCTGTCGTGTTTTTCCATTTTGTTCGCTCTGGGTCCACAGGACTGCACCTGCTGGTGCTCATTCTGGAAAAAGCCGGTGCACTCAGGCAACACGTCTGTCAAATGGGTGTGTTTGAGGAGAAGACTGGCAGGGAGCAGGAAAGATATGGCCAAGGGTAAAGGATGATGAGTAATGGAGGACGGGGGCCAATCACAGTGGCCCTGCAGTGGACGAGTGCCTGTGACATCAGCAAAGCGCCGCCGCCACCGTCACCAGACAGGAACAAAGGGGGCAAATATCAGGGCTGCTAAAGTGTAAAAAAGTATAATAAACTGTCTTGAAAAAAATAACAAAGCTTTGAGTGCAGATGGATGTGGTAGCATTAAGAAGAATGAAAAACACATGCAGTTTTGATTAATGTGGCAAAGGCAAGGCTGTCATGGAGGGTAAAACTAGCCGGTGCTGCTTCCTGAATCAGATGCAGCCACATTTCTTTGCAATTTTCTCAGGAGACACATTTGTGGATTTTTTTTTTGTAATGCATGGATATATGCGTCTCTAATTAGGATTAAAATAATCTCATCAGAAAATGTGACCAATGAACATCTCTGCAGTCCTTACTGTAAATTCTCTTGAGTAAAACTAATGTTTTCAAAAATAATGGATTTAGTTGAGTTGCACGCTGAAGGTAACCTGGCATGCTGAACTCAAGCTAAGGACGCCAGGGAACTTAGAGGCTTTTCTAGAAGGAGCAGAACACGAGGTGGGGGCACCATCACAGGGTGTCACACACACCCACACACACACTAAGGGCAATTCAGGGGCACTGATTTATCTAACCCACACGTGTTTCGACTGTAGGAAGAAACTGGAATACCCAAAGAAAACCCCCACACATAAATGCAGGTGGTGGGGGGGGGGGGGGGGGCAGATATACTCACTAAGCCTTTGTTTGTATATATTATGTATTAGAAGAATTAATCCTATGTTAACACATCATCATAGCTAACTTCTGCATACATGATGATTTCACATCTATGTTTATTTAAATTCTTCTAAACATCGCGTTTTATGTCTATGATTGTGTCGGAGAGACAGAGAGATTTCATGATGACATGTGGAATGCATCTTAATTAAATTCCAATGCAGGATTTCATGAGCTCAAATGGTAAAAATCCTTTTCTATATAACGATATGCTTTTTGTAAGCAGAGCTGGAATAAAAATGTGACATTTTTTGAAGTGAAGATTTTACATTCAATTTGACCAGAGCTTGGGTAGCTCACTAATCTGGAAGTTAGAATGGGATTTTTTTTTTGCACTTTGAATTCATATGTAATACACCAGGCATAAAATTACCTGACTTTTATAATATTACTTCTATTCTTACTTTAGATATTATGTTATTTTAGTTCCTTACACCATTATAAAAATAAATATTACTTTATCAACGAATGCATGTGCATTAATACCTCATAAATGCAGACTAACAGGGAGTTACAGATCCTGTTGTATAGTGACAATGCATTATACTATTGTTGTAAATCTGGAGGCTGAATAATAAACATAAGGTTCATCTCAACAATGCTGATGTCACGACCGTGCACAGAGGAGACAGTGGGGGTGGAGGTGTAAGGGCAAACAATAGGGGGTTTATTGAAAGAAAAAGCAGGAACCGGGCAAACCAAACAGACCGTTAAACAAAAGGCACAACTAGCTAAAACTAGGATGACATCAATGACCGGACTGGGGAGCACAGGACTGGGAAGCACTTTTATATGACTAATGGGGAAGCAGACGAGAGGCAGCTGGAGTGAGTCACACGAGGGCTGAAACGAGAAGTAAGATAAATTAGCAACAGGTGTGGCTCATTAGAGCCACACTAATGAAAGAACAAGAGGGGCAGGGATGCAGGGCATAACAGCTGAGAAACGGTTTAGTCCTGTTTCCTAAATCATTTCTACCCTGGTAGAAATATATTCAATGCAGTTCTACTCATACTTACCTCACCTTTCTGTATGTTCTATCTCAAATGATATGTGGAGTGTGATATCAAGCTTCCTTGCATTTTGATATGAACAGAAAGCATTCACATTTACTGTAACACCATTCTGCCAGCTTCTGTGGTGAAACTCGCAGGCAGTCATATTTTATTTGCTTCATCACATCCTTACACATTCGTTACATAACACTTTACAGGCATTAACCCAAAAGCCGTTATCCAATGCAGAAAAGTCTGACTTTATATTATTTATGCACCAGGTTGGAAATTAAGTATAATTATTAATACGGTTTTAGTGCTTTTTTCGTTAGTGGTCAGCCTGGCTGAAATCCCGGTGATCCACAGAAGGGGAGCATGAATCCAAAGATGAGGCCACCTCATGAAATCTGAGCAAACACTGTCAAGGATAATTAGGTCTCCTCATTGTAGAGGTGTGAAGACCTCTAGATACCTTTGCACACTGCCTTAGTCAGGGTTTATGGTGCATGCTGCAGGGAGAGGCACTAAACTACAGAAGCCTGAAGACTGTATCCACTGAGCATCGCCAGCTTTCTTCGCAATGCTTAAGAAGCTAGATATTCTGGCCGTCATGATTCTGACCGACTGAACAGGGAAGAGGACTGTGTTTATTGAAAGATATGTATGACATTGCAAATAACAAATGGGCCAAAAGTCTGGTCGTGATTTAATAGTCTGCCCCAGGCAAAATGTGCTTCTGCCGATAGGACGTGTATGTTTGCATATGACTGTATACAATGAATTTTAATAAATGTTATTTATGAGACTAATTGAATCACTGACTGTCATTTGTTCAAAAAGAGCTTTGAACATTTTCAAAAACAACTATGTATTTATTTTTTTCCCAGTATAAATATAATTAGCATCCAAGCTACAATGTAGCTAAATAGTTACGCAATTAACATGTTGTATATGCAGTTTTTTTTAAAGCAGTTTTAAAGGCTACGCCATATGTTACACATATGCTAAGTGGTTCTTCATTACTGCTGAGACATTGTGCAACCTGCATTTCCAGTGATGGTAAGGGAGATAATGGCCAAATCTATAACAAATGTTTTATTCACTGTCTATGGAAGACAAGAAGAAAATATTTATCTCGGGTGACTACAGAGAGTGCCTCTTTCTCACCTTCCCACTACATGGGTAATTCTTCAGCCAGGCTTGTGCCAGGGGTGAATTACTTACATTTACTTTTACTTAGCAGATGCTTTTGTCCAAAGCGACATACAAGTGAGGTACAGTAAACAGCACATTATACACATACATGCTGTCAAGGAGTCGACTAGGCATAAGTGCAGTTAGGTTGAGCTCAACACTTTACTTGAGTCCTACTCTGACCGTTTATAATGAGATTTTATATTCATAAAGTTAAAAATAGATTTATATATTTTAAAATGGCATATTGTTATTCCCATGAGTGTTGCATAATCCTGGATAACCTGGGTTCACTCAAATTGTTCGACACCTCTGGACAGCTGCGGGCAGAAGGTCACACCATTGCTCTGCTGCAGTACTTTTCTAAATGAAATGGAATCCAAATGATTCTGCAGACATGAAAGGCTTCTGGAAGTGCAAGTCCAATGGCCAGAATGCCTTGAGTGATCTACCTCAATGATGAAAGACGGGTTGAGCAGAACAGAGGATATTGGGAAAGCTTTCTGTGGAAGTGGCATTTAAAATGCATTTGTAACTCTGCCTTGCCAATAAGTAACATGTGAATGAGCATTTAAAGGAGATAAAATTTTTGGATCTTGAGAAGGCAAATCACAGCTATGCGAGTTCACTTGAGTCAAGTCAAGAGGGCTCTATTACAATACCATCCAAGCGTACAGTGATATGAGAAAATGGTCTCCTGGGGCCACAGTGCAGGAAGAGGGGAAGTGACAATCCTTTTCGAAAGTGTGGAACACAGGAGAGGGCAAGACAAGGGGGCTGGACTTAAGAACGAGGAAGATTAGTTACTCAAGTATTTTATATATGAAATTTCATCCAACTTCCAACCACTTATCCTGAACAGAGTCACAGCTTGGCTGGATCAAACGCTCTGGAGCAGAGGGCAGGGAGAAATCCAGAATGGAATGCCAGGCCTTTGCAAGACACACATACACCCAGGACTGGCAACTCATCGATGCCAATTAGAATCGATGCCTGTCTTTGGACTGCCAAAGGAAAGCCACAGAATGCAAAGAATCTGCAAAGTCCACACAGGAGGGGTTGGGTTCAAGCACTAACCTTGGAGGTGTTAGGTAACAGTGCCACCCCGAAAAAGTATAGGATGCCAGCCCATGTTCGTCATGTTCAAACTCATCCACAACATCACACGCTATAGGCAATTTACTGTAGAGTGGCCTGAATTCCTAACTGTCTCTTTTCACATATAAGCAGCACAATTTCAACACCCGGCACTGAAGATGCAAATGGACAGTGTTACACACTGCAGCACTGTGCAAGCAAAGTATTCAAATGAGTGATGAGATCTTTGGTAATTTATCTGAATCTCATAAGTGGCTCGAAACTAATCAGATGAGGAACTGGTATAAATGTACACTGTACCAAAACTAACTGAATGGGATCTAGTGCCATGAAAAAACATTAGTAACTATGTGTGAGTAGGACTGCCATGGGAAGTTATGATATGTGTGAGTAGGACTGCCATGGGAAGTTATGATATGTGTGAGTAGAACTGCCGTGGGAAGTTGTGATATGTGTGAGTAGGACTGCTGTGGGAAGTTAAGATATGTGTGAGTAGGACTGCCGTGGGAAGTTATGATATGTGTGAGTAGGACTGCCGTGGGAAGTTACTATTTCAAATAGCATCCAGAGTGGCAACAGAGAAGTAGAAATGTGCTACCTATGTTATGTTATACAGGTACATAATAAAATCCTATGCAAATGAAAAAAGCAATGCACATTGCTTTAGGCCTGTATAAAAATAGAAAATATTTGGTGAGTACAGTGTAGACTTACAGTAACAGTAAAATCTACATCATGGAAAAAAAACAGTGTTTGTTGTCATTTTAAGAGTCAGTCTTTTTAGGACTCTGTCACTCTACCTTGTTGTACATTCTAATAACTTATCTACAGCAGCAAAGTAAATGCTCAGACGCGTCATGCGTTTTGACTCGGATTTAGTTACAAATCAATGGGGAACAAGAATGAATAAAACGTTGCAGAGCAGCCTGGCAGCTATAGTTCCTTTCTAAAAAGATATTGAAGATACTCTATACTTTAAGGTGGTCCTTTATAAGAAAGTTAAATATCCCTTTCTCATGAAATGGAGCATAATGTTAAACAGACCAAAAGAAGCATATGTGCTTATTTTTCTCAATTCAGCAAAATTAAAGCTGAAAAAAAATTAAGCGTAATTTATGATTTGATTGCTTTTTGCTCTTTAATGAGTAAAGATGATACTGGGAATAGCTGGGATCAATGGGGGGATGTCAGAAAGCATTGCTGGGTGTGCAGAGACGCACCGCGGGGTAGTTGGAGGTTGCGTTTGGTGATCTATGCCGCAGGGAGTCCTCTTTGTTTCCCCGTGGCCACTTAGCTATCACTTTAATGATGAACTCATGACAAAAGTCATTGGGAGCCGCCTCCCTGGCTGGAGTTATGGCCGGGCTTTTCAACAGATTGAGGCCCCAGACACCAGCGATAACTTCAGCAGGGAAAAGCCTCACTTAATATCCTACTGCCTGCAGCTGAGGACAACAAATCCCAGCCATATTGCTGAGTTATATGGCCCCAAAATGTGAAGCCTATACCTACAAACAGGGAAGAGAGGTACTATCCATTGTCGTTTTTTTTTTTTTCCCCCTCAGTAAGGTTACTCTAAGGGATCCTTTGTTTGGCTCTGCGGATGGCAAACATTAGTAATGATACTATTAAGGCCAATTCATGCTTCACTTTCCCTCATGTGCTTTCGGTTGTGGACGAGGGGACGTAAATTTCGTCATCAGGGGTTGGCTGCGGACAGCTGCGGTCGGTGTGCGTGTGGCCTAGATTTCTATGTCCATGCGCAACAACCGCGCATGTGTTACATAATTGATCAGGTATTTCCAGCAGGTGGCAGCGTGGACTTTCACAGATCAGCGGGCAACAACGAAATAGTAGAGTAAGAGTAGTTGTTGTTGTAGTAGTAGTTGTGGTGAACAACTGTATGAGGAGGGTTGGAGGTACCCGTGCATGTAATTGTTCTACTGTCCAGACATTATATCAAAGAATACAGTATTTTAAAAAGCAGCACTGTGTTGTGGCATTTTCTAACCTTGGCGTTAAAATTTGCCAAACCGGGGGGGGGGGTGTCCTGGATAATTGTGTCTTAAGAATTTCGTAATACTGTGGTACGCCTTATTACGTAATACTGCCCCTTGACTAGAAACTTTAAAACTGTTCAAAGAAGTTTACCCCTTTCACGACACTGCTTGTATTTCTGTTTGTTGCAATACATCTGCCCTCTCCTGGCCTGGTGGAATATCGCTGCTGTATGGAGGTACTGACTGCAGCTATCCACAGGTGTCCTCTCCCTTTTTGGTGGGCATAGAATTGCAAGACTATCAGATCTATGACTTCTTACATTGATAGAAATAAGGTGGTGCTTAGACCATTTGCTGAATATAAACTCACATCCCAAGTTGTGTAAAAACAGCATTTATGATCATACAAATATTGTCTGCATGCATGTTTATTATTCATAATATCTATTACGTTTTCATGTGGGTTTGGTGCCAGTTTATTTTTCTGTATAGCTGACATTTGATATTATCCGTTTATCATTCATATATGCACTTAGAGATAATTAATTCTGTGGGGGGGAGAATCAACAGCCCTTTAATGATATTTCACTTTGAGTAACCCCCGTACCATCTTACATGCTCATCCCCACCCCTGTACTAAAAGACATGAGTTGCCAAGCATCATGTTGAATTCCAAAGAAAGCCGTCTGTGCTTGACTAAATAGTTCAGTTCTTCTTCTGCTTTGACTGGTTTGTTTCCTTGATTGAAAGACTCATCCAGCTGTTTCCGATTGACATTAGTGGCACATGCATGATTATATGAGACTGACCAATCAACAAACAGCAAAAAACTCAGTGCTTAAGTGAAATCCAAGTCCTTTTAATCGAAATGATAGTTTACATATCCTGTACTAGCTCAATGTCCTCCCTGACATGGATTATCTGGACACAGTTATATATTTTATTTATGTATAAATTTTATGTATAAATTCACAAACTACACGGCATATACAGGTACAAACAAATACACAACAAAGATAAAAATGTAGAAAAGCTCCACGGAATCTGGCACAAGTGCCTTTTACTTTCCTAGGAATTACAACTGGACTTCAGAAGCTGAACTCAATAGGCTTTGCTTGAGTTCCTATTTTGACAAATCCTATCTAGAGCTATGAAGAGAGCAGCAGTTATTGATCCAAAAGGTACCCAATATATCACACCGCCTGAAATTCCTACCAAAAAAATCTTTGACCAAGAGGGTTATTCAATACCATTTTCTCCCTCCACCCACGGAATTAAACCGGTCTTTTTTGGAACAAAAACTGAGTGATGACAGCTGTCAAAAAGATTAGATTTGTGACAGGATTCCTTCTGCTTTTGCTGTTAACACCCCGGTGGCCTCATTTACAATATAGATGGACTGTCTTCTTTATAAGCAGCCACACAACTATAAGGGAAGGACTGAATTGCCAAATAGACATAATTCATACAACAAGGCACTGATAAAATAAACACATGTCAAGGGGCGAAGAACATACAGAATAGACTTATAAAGCATTTCTTTTTTTTGTATGCATTATGTATCTCAAGCAGACTTGATTGAAATAAGACTTTGAGTATTTAATTGTTTTTTCGAACAGGAAAATGATAAATGATAACCACAAACCTAAAGGAATATTGTTGGACTGTCATAATGCAAAACAGTTACTTTGTGCAGCTGATTGGTAAGAGGTGGGTTCACATTGTTGTTACGAGGTCTGTTACGATGTTGTTACGAGGTCTGTTACGATGTTGGCCGCTTTTTGATTTCCTGTGCGCCTTCACTTATTTTGTCTTACAACAAGCTGAAGATGACATGAATTGGCAAGTAGCTGGTGTTTAAGCATTTGCACTGAGAAATTTGTTGGGTTCTGAGAAAGTGTCATTTGAGACTCCCATCTTTTACTGCGCTCCAGCATATTAACCCCAAAATAAAACAGAAATTACATACCAAAGTTACTCCATTTCAGCGATTAGTTCAGGTTTAACTACAATCTTTTTCTTATATCAAGTTTCCGTCTTTCTCTCTGCAATTTTACGGTCACAGACATGTGGATTTATGAGGTTTGGTGGGATTGTTAACTGATACTGAAATCGCTGACATGTGTTACTTCTCTGTAGTACCACTTCGGTGTGACGGATGTGTGTGTGTGACAGATGATAGAAGCTAGCCTGTTTGAAATATGTTACCATGTGAATTCCCTTTTCTGTTATATCCTGAGGATGCCTGCCATTACTTGATGTGTTGCGGTCTGCGCTGGTGGGTGGGTGGGGTCGCGTGAAGCCCTTACACCCCCTGACACGTCTCGCGGTTAGCAGGCTGTCCGTCCGGCTGGGTCCTCACCATCTCTAAGATGGAGACAAATAATATCAGGATAGATAAATATATCGATATTTCTAAATTGTAATAGGGGGCAAAACAAGTTCGACATGAAGTCATTAACCAACTATCCTGACAAACACAGGGCCAGTTTTCAGCTTTGGTCCTAATGGACTGTCTGTTTTGGCAAAGTACTTATAAAAGCACCGAAGATGGATTGAATAGCTGACTTACACTCTCTTGGTTTTCAGCATGATGCTTGCCAACTCATGTCTTTCTGCACAGGGGTGGGGGTGGGGAGGCATAGAAAATGGTACGGGGATTACTCAAAGTGAAATAACATTAAAGGGCCGTCGATTCTCCCCCACAGAATTATCTCTAAGCACATATATGAATGATAAATGGATAATATCAAAAGGCAGCTTTATACAAAAACAAACTGGCACCAAACCCACATCAAAATGTAAAGGATGCTATGAATAATAACATATTATATATATATAGACATTAAGTAGGCTATAGAAATTTCCAGTACTGTCTGAAAGTGACTTCTGTGTAGTATTTAATTGATTTATTACTCATATTTGCTGTATCTAGTGCTAAAGTAAAACCAAAACCCTTGAATGAAACATCCCAGGTCTGTGAAATAAAGGCACTAAATTGCGAGGCAACAATGGAACGTAAGCAAGGTGACCCTAAGCGAATTGACTTCTTGTGATATATCGACTTATTTGTTCCTTGCCTATTGCCCTGTGTTTTTTTTCTCAGTAAAATATGTCTCTGCGTTTACATTTACATCTACTTGTGTAGTCAAACACTCTGTCTTGTGTTGTGTGGTGATATTTTCTTTCTCAAATGAGAAGGGCAGATATGGGACTTCCATCTGAATTTACATTTTGTCTTCCTTCCCAACTTTCTGCATACTAATCAGGAAAGTCTTAATTAAAATGTCAAGGTGACGTGCCGTCCTATTAAGGATTTCCCCTTGCCTTTTCTTCTTCTGATCCTCCTCTGGGACCTATTAAGCTCTGGCAAAAAATGATTGAAGTTCAAAGAGGTGGACCTGAAGGTTACCACTCTCAGCTCCTATCTTTGGTGCCCCGTTGTCTCCTGCCGACCTTTAAGAGACGGGTGTTTCTGTTAATGCTCTTGAATTTCTAATGAAGGCTAGTTTGTAGATATGATTGGGGGTGGTTAAACTTTCTCAGACAGCCAGTCCCTGTGATAGCAACCTGTCTCCGTCCACCCGCCAAATCAAATGTTAGAGAGCTTTTTTTCATGTTTCTGAATAGCTTTTGTCTCATCTATGTTTCTTGGGCACAGGTGAAAAGACACATAAACAGGATGTAAAGAAGTACAATTTGTCAAGGCAAATATAGAGGACTGCCACTTCTGTTATAGTAGGGCGACCATATTTTTCTTTGCGAAAAAAAGAGGACACTGGGTGCAGGAGGCAAAGATAGGAATCAGAGCAACATAAATTTGCATGCAGAAAGTATTCTGACTGTAGAAAGCAAATGTCAGCATGAAACAAAGCAAAATCTTGGACATTTCAGGCATTTTTATTTACCAAAAAAAGAGAACAAGTCCAAGAAAAAGAGGATATATGGTTACCCTAGTTATATGGTGTCATTTAACAGTGATTTTTTTATGGTCTGGCAAGATTGCTATTTTATTGCTATTTTATTCCACGTGCAGGATAGCCGACTCCAGAGAGTTAAATGGTTCTCCTTAATAAATTGCTACCAATAACAGCTAGCAGTGATGTTAAAATAATCACTTACTTTTGAAGTTGAGGTCAGATTCAGAGCAATAGCTAAGAGTTGGAAGCACCTTGGTTTATTTGAAATACATAGTAAATAGATCCTCAGCTATTAAAATGGAATAGACAATTGTATAAATAGCCATGAACATTGAGCATTCCCTCCGGTAGAATTGGAAAAAAATAACAAATAAATCCTTTAAAGAATTTTGTCTAGACCAGCCTGTTCTGTAAAGCTAGCAAAAACTGACTGGTTAGACATTCTGAATACAGTTCCAGTCCCATGAGGAATCTCTCTGCCAGAGTTCTTGAAGCTCTCTACACACTGGTTGCAGAGACTCAGCCTGTCCTTTCTGACCTCTTCTTGGGTGATTATCTTATTCGGGGTCTATGCTTAAATTCTTTGCCTCAGCTTCCATTTAATGAAGGACTGGGATAATTAAGCAATTTGCATATCATCTCCTGCTCAGTTAATCACAGTAGATTACCAGTCACAAATCGATGAGGGATACGATCATAAAAGCTTTACTTTCAGGCCTAAAGGGGCATTACTTTCCTGCTTGAATTTCTAATCATTAGATCTCAGCAGTTATAAATTGATGTGATCACTGTAAACTTTTGAGCCAGAATCACAAGGTGCATTTTAGATGAAAGACTCACTTGCAGACTTTTACAGTCCCTAATGTTATCAGGCCTTCAAGTTTGCAGCCAATAAATCTCAATTTAGTGCTCATGCAGAGGAAGAGTTCAGCCTTTCTAACTCTTTGCGGATCTCCTGTGTTGCGAGCCGACTCAGCTGGCTTGTGTCATGAGAAGCCTTCCGTCGCATGGAGTTAGGCAGGAGGAGAGAGCAGAGGCAGCGTTGACATGCAGCCTCATTCATCTCCATCAGCATGTGCAGCACACGTGCGGCTCGTACTCGTCAGAGTCCGCAGCCCGGAGCGAAGGCGAGCCGGCGTCTATCAGCATCTCATCAGGGTTCTGCGGGGCCACCTGGGGAACAGTGGTGAGACATGCACCCAAAACGCTGAGTAACTAAACAAACAGGCAAACAAACAAACAAACAAATAAAGAGCCTGTCGCTGAGGAGCTGTTTCTCACTGCAGAGTCTGGCTGCTTCCCCCTGGATGCTCTGACAATCCCCTTCCACCCACGCCAGCCTGAAACAGCAGGGTTGCGCTCCATGCTCTCTCCCGCTCACCAGCAGCTTCTCCTTATTAAACACTGCCAGTATGGTGACTGAGGAGACATCACATGCTTTTTATTATCCACTCAGAAAATATGATGATTTGGAAATCAAACGCCGGCTCCCAGTGTACTGCCATCACTTTTGATTTGAGTGACAGAACGTGACTGCGGCAACGTTATAAGCCCAGTGAGCTTACGTTTCCATTTTATATATTTTCCATCACTTTTAATTAGAACATTATAATTGAGGTCTCTCCCCTATTGCACCTCCATAGGAAAAGTAAAACAAATTTAATTAAAAGTGGTATCATCTCTCACTGAAGAAATTGAGTTGTGTTTGAAGTGGAAAAGATTGTAAACCGACAATATGTTTTCATTCAGCATATTTTAATGTTCAGATTTCACCTAATGCATTTTGGGCTTTTTATTCATTTATGTTCAGACAAGTAGTTTACACAAGTTATTTCTAAACCAAAAAATGTTCTGCACAACTAAATGCAGAAATAAATATGTAAGGTGCTGTTAAGGGTGCCATGGTGAATCCACAGTGATGAGGTTCATTGAGGGCTTTATTCTGTGGTAAGTCTGCATGCATGTCTTTCCTTTCAGCACAACGATTATCCCAGCAGTCTAAAGGCAAACAATTTAGATGGATTGGTGTCTCCAAATTGTCCTTACCGTGTTTCCCCTGTGACCTCCCAACCAGAGTGTTTCTAAGCTCTACGTTTCCACCAATAGGCTGCAGCCTTACAGCATGGTTAGGTAGGATCATGTTATTAACTCGTTTCATAGCACAAATTGGCATTTGTATATCAGTCACCAATAGTTAGTAATCAGGCATCATGCTGTTTGCTAATAGGTAGGTATTTGTCAAAATTTTATCTACTAGTTTTTTTTTTGTCATGTTTCTCATATTGTTACGAGAGGGATACTGGTAATACCGTTTAGTTATTATTGATTCTTGTGTTATATTTGTCATGATGATTATTTATATCTTCTTAATTTCATCCTGTCTCATGTGTTCCCCTGCCCTGTACATTGTATGGTTCACCACATCCCTCTACTGAATCAGCTTTTGTAAGGTACACTAGTGGCCAAAACTGTGGAAACACCTAGCATTTCTGTCATTACGCTTTAAAAATTACTATGCAAGTATTGGTGGTAATGTTTATAAACAATCAAAGAATGTTACAAATATCATACATTGGATGATTGAATAAAGTTCTGTGATGTCTAAAAACTGGAAGTGTTTCCGCAATTTTGGCCACTAGTGTAGATGGGTCTTTTTACCTTAATGTTGAGTACGATAATGTACAATCCCAACATGTACATAGATATACTTTTTTAAAGCTACCCGCATTTCATCCATCTTCTCTTCTTCATTTCTAAAGATGTTCTAAAGAAGATCGTTTATATAAGTAATGCATTATGTGGTGCTCAGGGGAACATGGAACCTTATCGGGTTCTTTAAAAGCAGCTTGAGGCAAAAAGCTGTGTTCTACACTTCAGAAAGTTTCTGAGCCTGAATCGCTGCATGAAAGCCCAGCATTTACATGGTGTAATATTAAACGGATTAAAAGAAGATTAAAAAGATAAAATACATCTGTCCTTTTGGCTTATAGAAATCTTAATTACGTGTCTGTGTGAGCGGGCGTACGTGTGTGCCCTGAAACGAAATGGTGTCCTGCCAAGGGCGCCCCCCCGCCTCGTACTCTGTGCTTCCTGAGGTCGGTTCCAGGTCCACCGTGACCTAGTGCTGAATAAGAAACAGATAGATGTTTGCTATTTACGGAGAGTCATCAGCAGTGATGCTTTTCTTTGTATAAGTAGAGGTACATAGGAATCCTGCTGCTCAATGAGACATACATATTTACACTGCCTTGCACAAGACAGCGAACCCCACTTTAAATGATCAGATTTGCCTAAATTGCATATGAAAGTTTTGGTACGCAAATGTGGAATTACCACTTAGAACTGCCTAAACAATAATGAATAATAGATTAATTGTAGTTGGTTGTTTCATACCAAAACATTTGTGCAAATTTATAGCTAATATTGTCTGTGTAAAGTGAGACTATGGTAATTTGTAATAAGTGCTTAATAGAGTATTATGAGGCGGTAATGAATAATTATTCGACGACTCATTCTCAGTTTATATGCTTTAACTCGTGCCTTACCTCTGGCTAGTGAGATGAGGTGGTCCTGAGGCAGCACTCTCGTCAGTATTTTAGAGTTAACGCCGTCCCCGTTCTATAATTTAACAAGGCCCCGGACATGGCCAATCGGAATCTTGCGTCTCTCTCCTGGGTAATTTCCGAAGCCCGCCCTGCTTCTGCTCTCTACTGAATACATCTAAGCAACTTTTGGGCTGAGGGCCTTTTAAGTTGAAAAGAAAACAATGTACTACATTACTCTTATTTAAGCGTTCGCACAGGTGATTGAAGATGTTTTTGGCAGGCAACCCCCCACTCCCCCCCCACCGCGTGCGCGTACGCTGGGATGCCCAGCCCAGCCCACTAATCCCTCTGCTGGGCTGCTTTACGCTGCCTTGGGCTGATAATCGTCCCCCTGTACCACAGCTCTCACCAGTCAGACAAGTATCCAGCTCATGTCTCAGTGCCTGATGGGTAATTGTCGATAGACTGGACCCGTGGGAATTGTTGGGCTAAGTAAAAGAGGCATCTCAGTCTCTGTGCATTGAATTTGATGATTCAATAAACCACCCACCGATAGTTGAACTCTTGTTTGCAACGACCAAATAATCATATATATAACTTATAACTCAATTATCTCATCATGTATATGATGATATCATAGTCTCCCATTAAGCTGCGATTAAAACACGATAATGGCAAGTGCACATGGGTTTCTGAAAGCCTTTTTAAACCATCCCCAATTTTTTATTCGGCATTGAAAGGTAGGAACGTTTGTGTCTGCTATGTATCATGTATATGCATAGTACACAAAGCTCCATCAAACACAAATAAAAGGCTTATGGTGCTTTTCTACTGCCACCAAGAACTGAGCCGTACCCAAGTTGTACCGCAAAGAGATGGTTTTCCATTGTAAATTATGCGAGCTGTACCCACGTTAACGTGACAGCGCTTACCCGCTGGGCTGAAATCGCGACTAAACAGAGCTGGCTGCGTCCCCAACATCTGATTGGTCGAAATGCACAGAGGTTCCAGTGATCTGCGTCGATATGCATGGATTACCTGAAGGAAAAATGTGGCATATTCTATATATTGTTCATTATTAGTAGTATGACACATTGCGATGTATTGATGCATTCCCAATAACTCAGAACTTGAGAATTTCCAATCTTCTCGTACTTAAAATATTACTAGAGAACAGCTGAACAGAATGGATTCATAATGCAAATTTACACAAACTAATGATAATTCCGCTAGTGTTTGATGCTAACATAAGACAGTGATTCTCACAGACATGCTAGCAGAAATTAGCATATAGTAAAGCATGGTATACACTGTGTGCATAGTAAACAAGCATCTCTTTGGGTTTATGTCACTGTCACTCTCTAAACCCAGCAACGAAAAATAGAAATCGAAGCAATAGAATCGCGCTATAACTAGTGTGTGTTCTCTGTACGGGTATGGTTTGGTTCCCGTATGCCAGTGGAAAAGCACCATTATACATATTCTATCCAATCACAACACTGGTCAATCACAGATTGTGGAGGAGTATGGATGGTTCCACCACTGAACCTATTTACCACAAGGAACAATGTCAATGGTGATGGTAATGGGTAGAATGATAAACATCAGCAGCATGATTTAAAATGACCAGGGCATACAGCTTAATTAACAGCAAAGACAGACTGAACCAAATCAAACCAAGTAATATGATTGCAAGCATTGCTTTGGCTTTGCATGTCATAACAACATATTATGTATGTGTGAAGCACAGAGAGAGGAACAAGCCCATCTACACCCTTGTACTTAACTATTAAGGGTATAAAGCAAGGATGTGGTGTCATGGAGCAATGGAGCAACCAAATGGGGTGCTGATCAAATCACCCGAGTTCAGACTTCAGTCCTCATATCCCAGGGTTCTATTCGTCATTCAGAACTAGGTTTTTACAGTATATAAGATGAAACATTTACTTTATTGTTGCATTTTATTTTTTAATCAAAAGAATAATAAAATGTGTTTTATCATAACTTTTGTAAATATAAATATAATCCGCCCATCCATTTTCAACTCTATTTCTTTGAGTCAAGGCTCCAGAACTATGGATATCACTCCAAAGCTAATTGCCAGAATCATCACCATAAGATGTTTTGATGTTTTTTTAATAGAAAGTAAGGGATGTAATATTGACTGAAAGAAACTGTAGCGAGCTAATGGATCAAAATTACCCTTATAAGACAGTTGTGAGGAGAGTTGACTTTTCTCATCTCAATTTCAAAAGCAGACATAGAAATCCATCTAAACTGTGGCTATTGTCAGTGTGTCACAATTTACACTGATTTCACTTTTCAGCATATCCTGTGTTTGATGGTGTGATAAATTAATCTTTTTCTGTGCCAGTGCACCAAGTCTTCTAAAAGAATACATTAAAGGAAGTTAGAGCCATTTTTCCCCAAAGTAAACATTTTATCTCCTGCTACCCCACCCCACCTCCAAGTCACCATGACAAATCATATTCTCCAGAGAGGGAAAGTGAAGGGAAAAGAGAAGGAAAATGGCAGGCTGGAAAAAGGGCTATATTTTAGCACACACAAAGGTAGGGTCTCAGTTCGAGCGTGCTGTTTGACAGAGAGCTCGTTAAAAGTGTCTGGCCTTCAACATAGGCTACATGGTCGCCACTGCCAGTGTGAAACCAGAGCGTCTCTTTGTGTTCATTATACGAGCATAAAAACATAATGAACATCAGAGGAAACACCTAATGGGAAAATTATTCAATAGAAAGACTGCAGATGTCATCATTACTTTACTGCTTTCATCCAGGGCTACTTACAGTTTTGTCAATTTTGTACAGATGGATCCTTAAGGCTGGTATAAACCCCCCTCCCAGCCACCCACACACACACACACACACACACACACACACACAGGTTAAATGCCCATTTTATCCTAGCTGCTATGCTATTATTGCTATCATGCTACCTGCTTCCCTACATTATGTCATACTTGGTGTTTCCCTGCATTGTATCACACTTTCCAAAGTGCTTTCCATTCATTTTCAGTGTAATAACCACTTTCTTGGGTTTGTGTTTCAGCTCATAACCATTTCCCAAAGACCTCAGGGGGCCACGCTGATCCATAGTGAGTGATTATGAAAACAACAATAGCTATTTCTCTGCTTTCATTCGTCAAACATCACTCCTGGCACACAATATCAACATGTGTTGAATGTGGACTGCCTGAAAAATGTAGCTGCAAAAAGCAAAGTTATTACTATCCCTTTGACTTCCTTTAAACCCCTAAGCCCAGGCAATATTTCTTCACACAAAAGGCAGATTGCCTCCATTCTGTAGATTTGTGCTATAATAATAGAGCTGAAAGGATACACTCTTTGCCCTGTTCGGGCTGAATTCACGCTGGCTTTTGTGGATGTGGGAGCCAGGGAATCTTGGCTGTGATGTTCTGTGCTCAGTAGTTGGAATAAATTATTCACTTCCCCTGTCAATAAAGTGCTAATTTTAAGAAGATAAGGTTTCAGATCAGTCTTCCTTTCTAGGGTATGAAAATAACACATTGTATTTAAACTCCTTTTCTCCATTTTTCTGTGATCCCTTTATAGCATAAATCCCTCCCCCAGCACCCCGTAGGGAACTCAATATATGTTTCATGTTACTATATGCAATAATGGGCCAAATTGTAACTTCCTTTTAATAACCTTGCACGACAGGTCAGCCCTGCTAAGATGCCCATAAAGAATATATATGTGTGTCTCGCTGAGAGAAGTGAAGCTGCCACCCAATTACTCCCTTCCTTTCCAGCTCAGTCCTCATGGTGGGAAATTTCGCTGTAGCTCTTCTACTTTTTTCCTGTCTTTATTCAAACACAAATGGTGCATTTTTTTTAAAGCCAATAGTTTTTCCAGCATCTCATTCTGAGCGTCACACTCGACGAGCTCGATCCCGAGCGCCGCTGAACACGCATATATCTGCAAGCGGGAGGATTTACAGGCCTGCGAACGATGTAACGAGTCACACACTGTGGATTTCAGGGCACATTTTCCAGCGGGGGGGGGGGGGGGGGGGGGGCCCTCACCTATCTGCGCTCTTACGCAATTTCACATAATCACTGCTGCATTTCCAGCAGGCTCTTGCCTTTTCTTTCCTTCACTGTTACACATGCATTCATTTTTGTCCTCCTTTTATGTTCGCTGTCTCTCTCTCTCTCTCTCTCTCCACCTATAGCTCTAATGATTGACTTTGACAGCGTCAATTCCTATAATGCACATGCAATCACAGGTGCGTCCATTTTGTGCAAAAACATTTCATGTTACGTTTTCAGTGTGCTAGTGAAATGTGAATTTATAAACATAACAATAACATTTTATAAACATAACAATGCTTAAAATAAATAAATGGGTTTGTGGGACAAACACAAAGCCGGTTATCCTACGATAACAGAATACAACAAATGATATTTTATTCATGAATACTAAATTTTATTTTGTTAAAATAATGTAAATGATTTTCCATTGTAAAAGTGTTTACATTCTGTAGTTCAAGCAATAACTATTGGATTCATTTTCTGGTCTAATATAAACTCAGTCACTGAGGGATAAAATTTTACTATATGCTTCTTGTGGCATGGCAATTTTCATCTTTCCTGCAAGCCCATGGTCATGTAAAAGTGAATAGCTATCTCAGTTTAACGAGGCCTCATAATTAGGCCTTCCAGAGGTTGTGTGTCATAACCAAGGCCACAAATAATCAGTCCCAGTTGGTTATTTGGTGACTTATTTTTGATGGTCCAATCAGTGCTGAGATTCCCTGCATAGTCACGGTCTTCCATTAGAACACGACTGGTGGCTCGTTAAGATGAAGAGGCACATATGTGCCTGGAGTGGCCACAGCTAAACAGGCTTCCTGGAACGGGCAGCTTGGCTCTGCCACAGCACGGAGCCCAGGATGCTGGGATTAGCCAGGAACAGCTCGCCGTGGATCTGGAGGCAAGGCCGTCGGAGAGCGAGCGAGGATGAGGGAAGTTTCACCAGCAGATGGGGAGAGGAAATGAAGAGCTTTTGAGTTTAAACAGCCCTGGTGATGTGGGTCATTTGGGGAATCGTGGCATCGCTGAATTAGAAAGTAAAGACTGCAGATGCAGGGAAAAAGTACCCCCCCCCCCCAAGCTCTCACCTGCCTCCAGGGGAAATGTCCCTTTTACAAAATTCCCAACAAACTATTACCATCACTACTAGATAAATTGTTTAGAAATCTTGCATAAGACCATTGTATTTTTTATCAGGAAGACTCATGCATTGAAGTTCAATGCATATAAAAGGCTTGTTTTGCATTAAAAATTACAGTAGATTTGTTAGCATGAAGGTAAAATAATTTACATTCAGAAGAACATGAACTTTATACAGGTATGCTATATATAGTTATTCCGAACAGTGGGCACAATTGAGTTCCATTCAATCATGGATTCAACCAAGGATTTTAAACCTTTGGCATGGAGCTGTATTAAACAGATAATTCTATTACCTAAAGTCTGTCTATCCATCTATCCATTCATCCATCCATCTATCTATACATCCATCTATACATCCATTCATTCATCCATCCATCTTCTGGCATTGGCAACTTATTATTAATCTTTTTATTGGAATTGAATTCACTATAATTATTCCACCCGATCATGCTGCTGTATTTGTTCACCTACACATTACACATTTATATGATGTCTTGTGCACCCCCCATTTAGTACAGTCTTGTGTTCTGCACTTTAAGTACTGTGAAAACCCTCCCCTAGCACCTCATGTCTGTATGGCACACTGTGGTCCTGGGAGAATGTTATCTTCCACATAAACCCAGAAACCCTTGCCAGCTGCAAATGATGGTAAAGATTAAATGGTTCTTTAATTTCGCAAAGAAGATTAGCCATAAAAAAACAAGTACAGGAGGACAAAATCACTTCTGAAGGATTCATAAACAAGGCAGGAGTCCCAGTGTGATGAAATTAAAGTATCTTCTTTTGTTTGACAAACTCCGCAGGGGACATAACAAGCAGTCAAAATCCTTTCACTATGGCACTTTTTACATTTGAAAAAAAATATATTTTTAAGATAAAAGGAGGGAAGAAAAGAAGAAAGACAGCACATTGCTGTGAAGAAGAAGTACGCCTGTGAAGAAGCAATTAACAGCATAGTACTGTCACTGTCTGACCCATGACCTCCTGGCCCACCAATCAACTGACTCCCCACACCGGAATAACAGGGGCATTCTCCTCACCCTGATATCAGAGCTGTTTTTATCATACCAAGCACCAAAACACTGGCAAAGAAGCTATTATACATGCATTGCTAATGGAATTTGCTGGCACTTTAAGTAAAATGTCTACAGTGATGTCTACCCTTGGATTTGAAAGAAAAACTGAATGGAGAACAATCCCATTACTTATTAAGTTTCTAAGAAATCTTGGTAAGAACATTTGTGTAAGGCAGGAAAATGGTAGGAAAATGAGTATGAAACTGTAACATGCTAAGAGATCTTAAAACAGGCCAAAAGAGTCTATGTGTGCTTTGCTGAGGTGGAAATTCCTATGATTTTGAGATGAAGTAGAACAGATCAGAGGTGACGATAAGGAGATTGTGGGATTTAAGGAATGAAGCGGATGAAGTTAAATCACTGTAGTCGGTCACTCGGGGTCAAATGCAAGTTTTTCATTTTAGAAGCCCCATAACTGAATATTCACCAAACAGGTCAAAAGAGATGGTTTAACGCTGAGCTTTTCCGAATGTTCTCGTTTGCAAATATCCATGTGGGAGAAACTTTCTTTAATCCTTCATAAGATCCGTAATGTTTAGTATTCCGGTCCTTCTTTTGTCAGGGGTTGGCGCTCTGTCCTGGGTTATTCTCTGTGTAGGGAGCCGCCCACTGGCCCAACGATGGAATTCAATTGGGCAGTTAAAAGCTCTGAATGCATGTGGGTCTTTCTGAGCACACCTAGAAGTTACCTACCCTTTTACGAAAAAAACGGAAAAAATCTCACTGTAATTTATGTATTTTAGTAATTGTGTTAGAATCTGTCCTGGGTATGATGTTAAACTGCATCCAGGCCTGCAAACGGTCCTCCAACATGCAGGGAAAAATTTTGGGGCTCGATGGTGGGACTGGCACTCCAGCCACTGCAAAACATTTCATGGCAGCTAGGTCCAAACAGGCACAACAGCCTTCTGCTCTCCGCGGGAGTAGCTCTGCTACAGCTGCCTGCAGGAAGGCTGCACGCATCATGAAGGAGATGGGGGAAAGCCTTCAGGAGCCTCATCCCTGGACGAGTCAAAACCATCAGAGAGCCAATAGCGTCAAGCCTGTTGGAGATCGCGGCTGGTATGGTGCTGAGGTGTCTCCCACTACATGGTGGCACTTGGGTCCCAGTTTGCGGCGGCCCATCTGGGTAGGTATGGAACATCTTGTCTCTCCAGCAAGATGACCATCTGCATAAACTCTGCCTTTTGGTAGCGACAGACCGGGGAGTGGCTGGATCTCTGTAGGTGGATTCAAATACTTTTGGTCTGGTCACTCTGATGGCTGCCATGCTCAGGGAGTAGCTGTTGCTGTGGTGGACTGGCTCCTCCTGATGGTGTCTGAAGTCACTTCTTTCAACAAGCATATTATGAGGCTCAAGATAAGGCACTCCTTGGGTGTCTTGTCTATTGTCTCAGTGTATGCTCCAACCATGTTGAGTGATGTTACATTGAGGGAGACCTTTTATTCGCAACTTCTCTTAGTAGTTAATGGGTGCCTGTGAGGTGACATTCCTCTGGCCATGGGTGACTTCAATGCGACCACTGGCACTGATGGGGATGGCTATTAGGACTGAGTTGGTCCCAATGGGTCTGGAGACTGGGGTGAGAGTGGCTCTATGTTCCTTGACTTTGCGTAAGGTCAGGGGCTGTGGGTCGCTGGATCCTGGTTCCAACGCCCCGAGCTGTACCATTAGACTTGGTACTCCAATACTGGTGGTGCAGCAAAGGAGAACGATCACATGTTCAGTCAGTCAGGGCAGGTGATGGAACAGTCCATACAAATGACACTGCAGTTGTGACCTGCTGGGCCGGCTACTTTGAGCAGTTGTTTAAAGCTGATCTCCCAGCTAGGACATTGGACACCTCTGGGTCCATGGTTCTTGAGGCTGATCCTCAGATCAAGTGTGAACCACCCAATCACACTGAGACTGCACAGGTGGTGAATGAACTAGGGGTAGGGAAGGCCGCAGGGATCTGTGGTATCCGGGGTGAACTTCTCCAGGCTGGTGGTAAGGCTGTCCTCCTGGCATTTCAGGCAATCTTTCCTTCCATTTGGGAGTCAGGCATCATCCCAACTGACTGGAAAACTGGACTTGTACTCCCTATCTGGAAAGGGAAGGGTGATCGCCTGCACTGCTGTCAGTGCTGGCTAAGGTCCTTGATAGGGTCATCCTTAACAGGATCCATGATCACTTGCTCACCTACCAGTGACTGGAGCAGGCTGGTTTTACACCCTTACGAAGTGTACCATCGACCGCATCCTGGCACTCAGGGTTCTCATCTAGCACAAGCGAGAATATCGACAGAGGTTCTTTGCAGCATTTGTCGATTTTCGTAAAGCATTTGACTTAGTTGATCAAGTTGCCCTGTGGGTCTGCCTGGGGGGGTCGCCAGCCAGAATCCCGAGGTGTTTCATCATGTGGTGGGTGTGGCAACACGCTGCATCAGCGCATTGTCCCCAACCTGACCTGTGTTAGAATGTTTTAGCTGGTTAGTTTAGTATTGTCCTGATTACTTTTAGGCTTCCCTCATAGTTGACTAACTCCATTCATCCTGGGCAGCAATGCTGTTTGGGATCCATTTCCAGCCATTTAGGTAATATTCCCAATCGTAATGCAAATTCAGCTTAATCTCGAGTCAAAGACTATGGGGCGGCCACAAACTACTACGCTATGGGCATATTTGGTCTATCTAGCTGAGGGACCCCCTAGAACAGGGGTCACCAACTCCGGTCCTGGAGGGCTACTATCCAGTAAGTTTTCTATCCTACCTGGCTTCTGATGAG
>JAODJU010000119.1:26542450-26571661 GCA_026776725.1 Gnathonemus echidnorhynchus | reverse complement strand
AACACCCCCACCAATAGCTGTCTGTCCATCACCTCACCCTTCACTTCAGAATCACATTTACACACGGAAAGACAATGACCTATGATGTGCATAAATGGCACTAAAGAAAAATGAAGAAAGTGTAATCATACAGTACAGTATATCATTTGCCTGCCACGTCTCTTTCTACTTTGGTCAAAACCTAAACATAACTGTTCTTAGGAATTCTTCACATGTGTCTTAAAAACTAATTTTGGTGATTCAATTAAGTGTGGCATTTTAATGTAGAATTCACCTGATACAATAAGACAAATTAAGGCAACTGTAGTACCAGCCTAAACTGAAAATATATATACAGAAAAATTATATTATATTAATATCACCACAGCATATTTTGAATCAAAACAGTCAAATATGAAGGATTGTTATGTTCTTCTAAGCAAACCGAACCAGATCATTTTCAAATAGCAAAGGTTATAGTTAAATACCGTTCTGCAAAATAATAATTACTGCAAACATTAAGGAACTTAAAGATGATAATAAGCATATATGATTGAATTGTTAAAAATACTTTTTTTGCTTTCATTAAAAAAAATGGAGCCACCCCTGACATAGGAGAAATAAGCAAAGTTTCTGACATTTGGTGACTATTGAGGAAGGAATTAGATATAATGTGAAATAGGCTGATAACAGGAGTGAATGACAGCACAAGCATATGCGCTCATCAGCCAGGATCAGGAAGTCTCACTTCATTTATAATGTAATTATTTTAGCCCCATTCAGCATATATCTCTATTAACATGTTGGAGAAAAGCACTTTTTAAGACAGAAATAAGCTTGTCTACTTCTCCCAAATGAAAGAATTATAGATAAACAAAATCTCATTAATTTTCATATTAATAATCTGTGGCGGGGAAATAAATGAAAAAACAAAAAATTATTCAATCTATATATGAGATTGAGCTTTACGTTCCTGAGAGACCATTGTGAACGTCTTTGCTTATTTGTTTGTTTGTTCACTGGAGGGTTTATTCCGGTGAGCTGATTCAAGGCTGCTTGTCATAGTGGAAGCAGGCAGGTTCTTGTAGTGATGTGGGGCCCTGGGATGAAACAGGGATGCCCACCCAGATCTCAAAGTGCTAATCTTCAGTCCACTTCTCATAAAAAAGGGATGTACTCCTCCATGGGAATGAAACACGCTCGCCTGAGCAACCATTTAAAAAGTGCTCAGCTGGAAATGTTTCCCCGATTTTTTAAAAATTTAGCATCTAATTTGTCATATATGTCACATTTAGTGCTTCAGCACCTACTGCACTCGTGACTGGGACAGCATTCATTCAGTCGTCAAATCAGGAAATTGGGAGACATAATTTATGTTTTGTTGAAAATAAACTTTGGTTCACTATCAAATGTTAATCATGAAAACAGCATAGATAGGGATGTTTTGACTATAGAGTCTACTTTACTACTACTTTACTACTTTATTTAGTCATATGACATCTATTATAAGTGTTTAATTGGAGAAGGAAGTACTGTTTTATTGTCACTGAGTGTTTCTGCTTGATGTAAAATGACATTTTAAACACTCACCTGAATGAGTCCTAGCCAATGTGGCGCAGAAGTTTAGGAAGGTTTAGAGCAGAGTGACAAGCATGTTCATTCAGTTCACCATATCCCCAAATACTATATAAATATGGATATTTTTATTTCAAGTAAATGCACACATACACTGGCACCCTGTTGTGATTTACTGTATGTTTTTTGTCTTATGTGTGTTTTTCCCATTTGTGGTGACAAAACAGTTATCTGTTCCCCCTACTTATTTTGTTAAACCTGCTTTAAATCCTGTATAATGTCAAAGGATAACTATGTATTAATTTCTTTGTGCTATATATGTCACTACTGCCATGTACGAAGAAGATTAGATCTGTCATAAGATGATCTCGGTTTTACATATGTGACAGTCATCCAATTAGTACTTGGAAGAAAGGCAATGCACTTCCTAGAAGGTCATCTTCAAAGGTTTGAAGTTATATATCTCACACACCATACCATCTGACACCCCACACGTTTCACATTTATAGACAATGCTGAGTTTTCATTCGGCTTCGATGAATTTACAATTTAAATGAGCAGTATTTAGAAAAAAGCTTGTGTTAGGTACGCTCTGTATAAATCGGCAGATATATGTAGAGAACCAACAAAGTTTTTCCTGAGTCCTGCTGAATAAAACATTGTTTAAGAGCAATAATTACCAGAGAATAGCAGTAGCAGACAACAACGGAGAGTTTGGAAATAAATTATTAAAAACCAGGATTCAAAATTAATCCCAAAACTACTATTGATAATAATAACTTTTGGCTGCCTTCCCGACATCCAGTAGTGGTGACTACATTAAATCATGACATTTATGATGTGATTTGGTGGCACCCAGCCAGAAGTTATATCCTCCAGCTGCTGCTAATCTGGAGGCTAGAGTTTTATATATAATGTATGTGTTTCACATTATGATGAGGTTCTTTACATAAAGGAGAGTGTCAGACATTTCATGGGGGTTGCTTAACATGCAGATGCCGCTTCGAGTTGGGATTTGTTCTATATATCTATATTTAATGATGGATTTTAGAGTTTGGGAATGGAATTCAAAATTTTGGAAAGCTTAAATTTGGGTAAAGTACACATAACTTAGTTATGGTGTTTTTTAATGTGCAGTAATAATGAACTGTTTATTGGTAGTGGATCTGTTTAGATAGATAGATAGATAGATAGATAGATAGATAGATAGATAGATAGATAGATAGATAGATAGATAGATTTGATTTTGAAGTACATGTGCATCTCTACTCTTTTGCCTCAGATTTTGAAAGCTGTTCAGTATTACATTTCTTTAGTACTGGTACTAATTACACTATTGCAGACATCGCTAATGCTATATATTGCTAACCATCGAATCAGAACCATGGACTCAATATGTCTGAACCGCTGTCGAAACTCAGTCATACCCTGTGTCAGAATTACATGCATCATGCTACATAGAACACTAAAATAAGAGTTAAACATGATCTCCCTTGCTTCAAGTCAGTGGCTTACAGTATGTAAGGGATCTTACAATATAGCAAGACCTTACAATATAGCAAACAGGCTACATTAACATCAAACTACCAACTGTACCTATGAGTTATTATACCACTATGTTTTACTGTTTTATTTATTTTTGTTTATTGAGCGGATGAACTAAAGAAAGGAGTAGAAACTGTTGTATCCTTTATGGGTACTTTTATTTTCTGTTTGTCTTTTTACAGTGGAGAGTTATGGTGACGAGTTTAATCACGGAAGAAATATGTTTTACAGTTTTGCGTGCTCACATGTTTTTTTTCATTCATTAGTGCGGCTTCTCAAAATCCATATAAGGAATCGTATCCATACTGAGCCCCCTAGCCTCCAATACTCTTTTAAGCAACGCAGTTTTCCAGAGCAGAGTACGGAGCAATCACTCTAGTCAAACCACATCTATGAGTCAAACGAACTGGATTTTTGGGGTCAAAAGGGCTCAGGCACAATACGGATCGGCTAGTTTGAGTAGTGGGAGAGTTTCCTACTCCCTAAAACAGAAGTGTAGAGAATAGCTCGAATAATAAAAGAATATAAGAAGTTATATGTGTGAAACAACAAACTGTATCTATTTGCTTTGCCTTTATTGCCGTAATTGTAGTTCAGCATTCATATATGTCGTTCCTGAGATGCTGATTGATAGTTTCATTCAAAATAAGGTCGCATAGCTTGGTGATAAGGTTGACATCATACACAATATATTGTATACCACAATGAGACCATTAATTAAAAGATAAGCAATATCTTTTAACATTTACAATGTCATAAAAAATTTTGAGGTCAAACGATATGGGATCTAACACATAAATAATGAGATTTTAATAAAAGTAAATTCTCATATTTAAAACACAATAAAACACAACAGAAAAGTCATTATTCTAAATTATGTCCCCAGGCCATTTATTACACATAACACATATTTTATTCTTTCCAGTCTCCTGTACAATATAAAAACAAGCATTTTATTTAAAGAATGAAATGAGGAACTGGGGGAAAAGCAAATTATACCAGTTTATCATTTAAGTCCATTACACATATATCTTACGTGCACATATGTCCACTCAGTAAAAAAATAATACACTATCCTTGTTGGTAATATGTCTTAACTGAGATCCAATCTTGCAGTTTTTTTTTTTTTTTTGCTTTAGCTGTAGAAAAATTGTTTTTTTATTTTGTGTTGGATTCCATAGGTCATTCAGGCTGATTTAAATTTCATCTTATCAGTTTTATGCTATTGTTTGTTATCATAGCCATGATTTTAAATCGAGTATTCTGCAGTATTTCTCAGTTACTGTCCAAAGTGCTGAAACAGTCAGCCAATTGTGAAATACTGTATCTTTGCACTGAAAGAGAGATTGAATTTCTAAAGAGTTTGGGAAATGCAGTCCTTAATTATGGGTCTCCTTGTCTCCTTGTGCAGTTCTACACCTCGCATTTGCTCGGGCTATCTTGCTCTGTAGACACAGAGGCCTGCTGCTGTGTCATTCACACAAACATTCCAAGCAACGGACCCTTACTCGAATATAATGGTGATGTGGATCATTTATTCAGATGACACTCATGTAAAATGTCACCTTTCCCAGCCAGTTATTTTATACGAAGTCTTGTTGAGCAAATGCTTGTTCTGCTTGACATACAGCTCTGGATCTGTTAGCATAAGCTGAAAGATCCACTTCCCTCAGCATGCCCATGCTTAGCTGTAGGTACAGACATATCAGAAACTACGCATTTTCAGTAAAAGACAAAGCTTTTACTGCTTTGTTGCTTGTTCCCTGTGGGAATCCTGAGAACTTAAGCTGATGTGAAAATATGCAGTTCAAATAAAGGGGTGACTAAAAAGAATATGGTGATTTAACAGTTTTGTAACAGAAATTCTTCTTTATTTCTTCAGTCGGAATATACAAAATACACTAGAAATTTCCAAAACACATGCTTAGATTTTTGATGTGGTCCAGTGCAGTTTCCACCAGTATCAGGGATCTAAAAATCTGAAGGCAGAAGCAGAAACAATGTAATGAAAAACAAGGGAACAGAGTATGGAAGAGAATAAGAGAGCGAAGGGAGAGAAGTGCTGGGGCTGTACTATAACAAAATCATTTGCGTAAGAATAAAGTACAGCAATAGTCTACATAACACTGATTGTTACACATTTTACATGCACATTTTCAAATCTCTTTCACAATTAAAGATGTTAACTGTCCATCCAAATACTTGCAGAATTTGTATGAAAGGAGAAGTATTTGACATTGTCCACAATTTCTGTTTCACACAGACAAAGTGTTTGTAAACATCTCACAATATTGCCTAAATGAACAAGTCTCAGAAAATATATTTAGAAACATTATTGATTTTAACTACAATTTATTGTGGTTTTAATATGCTGTCCTCAAATCACCTCATATCTAAATCAAAATGATGCTGCTTGTTCAAGATGGTCTAATTTTCCTCCTACTTAAGCATTGCAAAGGTTGAATAAGGTCTGTGATGAAACCTAAATTCAATTCCTGTAAGGTACCATACACAAACCGATTGATAATCAGACTGTATTGTAATAAATGATAGCTCTGGTTTCAGTATTACCCATTTTATATGTTAATAGCTTTTACAACGTTTTGAGCATGAGGGAAGAGGTCCTAAATCTTTCTTAAACTTAAATTTCAGAGGCTGCATATCCTTGCAATATAATTTAAAAGGATATACAAAGAAGGAACTCGCATTACTGAACAAAACACGTACGCAAACATTGTAAAGCACATAGTATATCCCTGAGGTGCTTTTGAGAATATCATTATCAGTGACCTGGAGATAGTTATAATACCCTTGCTAATATGGTTTTACATATAATGGCTTAAGCAAATAGAAACACAGCAAAATATGTGTAGTATTGTGGTACAGTATCCTCAGATGCCCCCAGGGCTAGATATCTAAGGACATTACCTGGACGTGCTGCACTGAAATTCTACGTGGAAAGAGAGGAATTTCACAATGAACTCATTTAAGGTGTTGTGTGTAACCAAGAAAAAAAATCACAGATAATTTGTTAAGTCCATTTTCAAAGGATACATACTGAAACAAGAGTATTGCGGCTGCGTGAGGCGCAGCATCCAAATAATTTGCCACTTGCCTGTCGTTTTATTTTCTGTCACATAATAGCTTCAAAACTTGTTTTGTGGGGAGCTTAACAGAGACGCCAGCGAAGAGCTGAGATACAGGCTGATTGTCATAGGTAATTCACACATTCCCCCAGCGAAGAATAATCACTATAGTGTGCACTTATTCCTCATACACTGTGTAACATGGTAACAGGCAACCACAAAAGCTCCCCACCCCCCAGGGAACAATTGGACAAAGCTAACTCTCACTGCTGTTTCAGGCTGTGCATACATCACAGTAGGCCATTACAATCAACTACTGAGATAGTGAGAGAAACAGGGAGAGGCACAGAGAAAGGCAGGAAGCAAGGAATAAATGCATTTCATTACTAATTAAAAGATGGTTAGTTAGGATTACACACAACGGGCAATTTTACGATGCCAGAATAATGAGAACAAATAAATGTTGCTATAGAAGTTATAAAGGTTGCACATTGTAGCAAGCAGGAGAAACCATTGAAATGCAAGTCTCATTAATACAGAGAACTTTAACAAAGAATTGAGTAAACCTGCACACTTTGTCATTCTGCACTAACATTTCATTAACTCATGTATTGTATTTCCCACTATTATGGTCACAAATTAGCTTGTGTAAAAGAATATGTTTTTCTTTCTCCACCAACCCATTATTTTTCTAATAAACCTGTACCTTAAATGAGTCCTGAGCTCAGACAAGGCAGTAATTAAATCCCTAAAAGTGTATGAAACAGAGCAAGTTGTGTCATAAGGATTATGCTCACATCCTCACCCAGCACAGCATGGCAGGCAGGGAGTGACAGTACTTTCCTACTCGCTGCCATGAGCACTTATTGGTCCATGGAGAAGGATGAAATGTTCCCATCACACTCTCTCGCACACATCACACTCTCTCACACACATCACACTCTCTGGCACACATCACACTCTCCCGCACATGTACACACACATAGGGATTATTCATATGTGGCTAGCTTCTGAATGTAATCAGTAACAGGTATAATACATTAATTTATTTTTAAAAGGCACTCTGCTGTCTGTGTCATTGATTATTTATATTTGTGTTGGTTATTCATATAAATTAGCATCTGTGTATGTGAGTGTCCATGTATGTCCAAGCATGTGTATATGTAGACCCCTGTACCCAAATGTACATTCATGTGTGTATGTGTATCTGTGTGACTGTATGTTTGTATGTGTGTCTGTGTTATTGCATGTATGTGCTGTTGCAATCACGTTTATGGATGCCTGTCGACCCATTTGCATTCCTGTATGTTCAGTTCTCAGTCAGCATGTTGGAACTTGCAGTATGTATGAAATGAAGACAACTGTAGCAGGTGAACTGTTCTTAGCATATTCACATGCCCCCCCGCCACCCCACTCCCCATCACTGGGCGTTCCCATTAACATGTTCATCTCAGCTGTCCATCATGGCAGCTACACTCTCTGCCTGACATGAGCCCTGAGCTGGAAGGTCTCCTCTGGCACTCCCTCCTTCATTTTACATCAGGGTGAGCAGATGCTTTGAGGGTGACAGGCGAGTATCATTGTCACTGTGAAAGACAGAGTCACAGTGTTTCTGAGAGCTCTGTGTGTGTGCGTGTGTGTGTGGGTGTGGGTGTGTGTGTGTGTGTGTGTGCGTGTGTATCTTCACGTTGCTTAGTCTGGGTAAGGTTGATTTGTGGCAGAGATAAGTTGGTCAGGTAAAAAAATGACCAATTTCATAAATAAATCTGAATGAGCAAGCAACAAGATTTTGACAAAATCAAGTACATGGAAAGCCTGAGAAAAATAATACCTGTACGGATCAGTGTTGTGTGATAAATTATGTTAATATGTTGAATGTGTTAATATTTTGAAAACTAAGTGGTCAAGAAGGAGTTTTCACTTCCATTATACCCTTGCCCTTTTTATATTAAAGCATAAAAAATGTGATGAAAAATTCTGTTCTACTGTATGAATGTCAAATGTCTTAGAATGGCGGCTGTCACCGCCCCCCTAGACAATACATTAAAGCGTAACATCAGTATACATTACCAACAATGGCGCTACACTTTGGTGTCTCGCGTTTTTCATATTACTGAATCGTTGTTAAACCTGAAAGGTGTGAACTGAATGTCTCTTTTTGTCAGTCCACATTTGTTAGGTAATATTCTTGACAAGCAGTTTAGAAATGAGACTGTCCAGGGCTACGTTTCTTATAATGGTATATCTTGAGAAGTAAAAAAAAACAATACAGCATTCCTTTTGGCTACTTTAAATAGTATTTTTGAAATGTAATATAATTAGCTAGCCTATTGTTATAGCAGGCTGTGGACACTGTAAGATTTAAGGATGTTTAACAAAGCACATCTTCGAAATGCGACACGTTTTTTTGTATCTTTCTTTCTTTGTTTTTTTTTTTTTTTTTTTTTTTACAAGTTTCAAGTGATGGTACAATCATCCCAGTTTTAATTAAGGCGAGTTATTTGTCTTGCAAAGATGCGCGCTCTTTCAACACGCCCGTGTGGCGCCGCTCGGAGATGCTCACTGACCAGCATCGCTACTGAAACGGGAAAGCGAAGCCCTTTCAGTCCAGAGAACAAGTTCATTTTTCCGGCAAGAACATAGAAACAGACCGACCAATAAATAAATTAAGGAATAGACAGACAGACAGACAGATAGATAGATAGATAGATAGATAGATAGATAAAAGAAACACAAATCCTAATTGCAAATGAAACCCCGATCTCTGTTAGTCACTATGTATCCGCGCCGTGCAATAGAGGGCATTTCAGCACCGGAGCTGTCAGACAGCTACTGTATTGTAAAGCTCTACCCACCGAAATACTTATATAACGCTACGTTCCTCCAGTGGCCAAATACACCAGTATATCCAAATACTATGGTGTATATTGCGCTCGGTTTCTTTACAAATGCAGTAAAGGAGAATGGTTATGAAAGACGCCTACATGATAGACACGAGAATCTACCTATGTATTATTTTCATATTAATATTTACCGTCCCATTATTGTAAACATGTACAACAATAGCGTGTACATTTCATATAAAACAAATATTTGTTATCGACAATGGTTATAGGTTATATTAACTGCTACACGAGTAAACTGTTGTTATACATCTTTATCAAAAATAATTCATAATAGTTAAAAAAATATATAGTAGTAGTAGTAGTTGTTGTAATCGTAGTAGTAGTAGTAGTTATAATACTCGTTTTCGCCATTATGGTAATAATAAACAATCATAATTCTCGATAGTAAGGACGATAGTGACAATAGCTTAAAAATCTGTTGCCGTTACTGTGCTGATAACAGACGTAGTCACACAAAGAACTACACAGATGTTTTATTTTTTCCCTTTATTTATAGTCGCTTTCCGTGGTGGAATGTACCATTTTGTACTTGATAAAGAAAGGGGGAGAAAAAGTGAACCATACTGCAATAAACTAAAATTCCAATTTTATCTTTCTCCGAACCACCCTGCACTGCTTAGACCTCTTGGAGTCGACCCCGTCTGTTTAAACCGAAAGGACACCCATATCGACTCCTCAATGCAAAAAATAAAAGGGTAGCTAGAATCGGGGACGAGGGGATCGGAGGTGTAAATAGAAGGCAAACACTTTCATTCTCTTTCTCTCTTTGTTAAATGAATGGATTCATTATTGAGTGTAATATATATGTGTATATGTCTGAACACGCCTCAGTAGGGACCAGCAGGCGCGCGCAGCTTTGATGTGTCTTCTTTTCGACTATCACCTGCAATTATATATATGTAAATATTTGCATTAAAAAAACTACAGCAGGACCTTCTACTTTTACACGGCCGAGATTCATTACAATTACAACTAAGCCTCTGCTACGGTTATTAGCAGCGTCAGTACCAACTCGTTCCCACTGAGAAGATGGCAACTTTAACGAACGGGCAGGTGGACGGCGGCACGGGACACGGCGGCGCCGCGAGTACCAACGGGCTCGTGAACGGATTAAGCCACAGCCACGCGAGCTGCGCCACCATCCCCATGAAGGACCATGACGCCATAAAGCTCTTCATCGGGCAAATACCGCGTAACCTGGACGAGAAGGACCTGCGACCGCTCTTCGAGGAATTCGGCAAAATCTACGAGCTCACCGTGCTGAAGGACCGCTTCACTGGCATGCACAAAGGTAGGCAGCGGCCATAAGCCTGGCGGCGCGTGCCTCTCTGTGGCTCTGGCTGCCCACCGCTACGTTGGCATGGCTACCCTCCCAGTTCCCTCATACATATACATTAGAATAAAGAAGACGTTATTAGAATTCTTCGTGTTAACGTACGCGTATTATTTCTGTTTTCCATTCTCGGTAGTCAAAATGGCATGAGTCATTTGTGACTTTGTAGCCCGCTGGGTAGAGATGAGTGCTGAAACACCTTGTAACGTCGCGCGTCCGAAGCCCTGGCACACACGCGCACACACACACATATATACACACACAAACAGTATATATATATATATATATATATATATATATATATATAGTTTGTTTGTTTATTTTAAAAGATTAATTCAACAACCCTTCGGCATTTTGTGTCTCAGACGTATAACGCGAAACATTTCTAGGCAATAAGTTCACTGTCGATGTGCAGTGAAGCTTTTCTTATAAAAGTTTAGAGAATTTCTGCTGGAGAGCGACGGGCTATTTCTATTTCGCTTCAATTGAGCGAAGTCTGGGAGATGATATGGTATATGATATCATACGAATACTATGTTTGCATACTGGGCTTGTGTGAGATACAGTGCGTAAGGAGGTAGTCCCTTGCGTTATTGCAAGTTGGATAAACCCAGACCCATGCGTTTCAGTTTGTTTGGATTATGCCAATAAAGGAACTGACTTTAATCATGTAATTATAGATCTAAATAATGCACAATTACAAAATTATATGTAAAAAAGTTTCGATCACTCTTTTTGCGGGCAGTCATAAAAATATTCAGCACAGTTGTCAGAAGTGTGATTGTGATGTTAAATACGCGTCTTTGCTCTGACACTATTTGAAACCTTTTCTGGACTGGAGTCCTTTTGACGATGCATTTTTGGCCAAAAAAAAAAACCGAGGTTTCATCTATGACCAGCAAGCAGACTTTGGCGTGTCGCTGGGTTTAGAAACATTATACAATGGTTTTTACGGTCAAACGAGGAGAAAGGTTCGTTGTGCGGAAGGATATGTTTATTTTATTTTATTTTATGATAATATAATACTTATGTAAACCAGTGCAGTTTTCTGCAGTAAATATATTGTTCTTGTAATCCATCCATCAATAAAGAAATAGTGTAATAAATAGTTTTAAATGTCCGACACACGTGTTGTAATTCTTGTTATCTATTTTATCAGTGTCTAATTGAGGTTATGCATCGAGGTCATTGGAATGTCAGTATAAAAGCCACATGAAGCCAAGACTGGCTGTTCCCAACCGTGCTACAAACAAAGTGACATTAAATGTGCACTTGAAAGCGACAGTAATAAATAAATAAAGCACTAGGCAGTGCAGATGTTATCTTTTATTAATAGAGGAGATATAGTAGTGAATCACTGTCTAGTAGTTAATCACTTTTTTTTAAATTATGAGTTGTCATGCTAGCTGATTCCAGGGATTGGCTCCTTCCTTGAATATGTGCTCCACAGGTGCATTCTTTAGTACCCCTCCAGTTGCCAGAGTAATAGCACAAAAAGAGACTCAATTTGTGAAATTCAGGCGTCCCTGTGGCTCTCTGTGGCTCAGGACAGGCGTGGCTGCCGTCGCTTTTCACAGGACGCGTGCTCATTCACACACATTCTTACTGGTATTCTTCCAAGGCTGATACAGGGCAGGCGAGCTGGGGGCCTTCCATCATGCTCTCCCTGCCCCCACCCACGGCTTGCAGAACCACCGGGGCTTAGTTGGCTTTGAAGATGAAGTACACTGTTAGGCAATTAAAAGGCACAGTAAAACATCATATTCAATTGGATTATAACCTCAGCTCAAGCCAAGCGATTTATCAGTTTGGAAAAAAAAATTGAATGTCACTTACCTACTTTAATATAAATAGATTTCCTACCCGGTGTATAAAAGTCCTTCCTATTTTTTCTGTTCTCTCTGAAACAATATCCACTTGCTTGAGTCTTTTGGGCAGCTGCAGATGCAACTTTCTAATAAAATCTTAAAAGTACAAAACTATTTTCAAGTTTTAAAGAAAATTATTAAGAAATGTATCTTTTTGACTTAATAATTTGAGTGAATAACAATAGTTTTTAAATCATGTTTCAGGAGTTATAATGATTTAAGTGTACCTAATAATTTAATTGTAACTTTCATAGGAATGCACTTAATAACTCAACTGTGTGATAATGATGAAAAGTGTAAATATTGATGAACTATAATGAGATGCAGTCCTTTCAGCCATGCTTCCCCTCTCTGTGGCTATTGTTTTATTACATAATCCCATATCGTCCAATATATGTGGATCCACATGATTTAATTATGCAGAATGATATGATCCACGAGAATACACAAAATGTGACATACAGTGTAACAATATTCAGCATTAAAATCACATCCTTAGAAAAAAACAGTATATTTTGCTAGAACTGAGCCATCTTTATTTGGTATTTTTTTTGTCTTTAATCATGTTTGTCATAGTTCAATGTTCATTCTAGTGCAATGACATTGTTAAATTGGACAGCCTCTTTTTCTGGAAGGTTAAATCCAATGAGAGATGCAATAAAGGTGGGGGGGGGCAGAGATAAAGGTGAGGAAGGGACCGATATGTTCCACTATGATTTTATTTTTCTCCCCACCGTAACTTGGCTGTTATAATAGAGGCCATTTGTAATAATCACCCCATGCTATGGACTGTGGGCATATAAGACTGTCTTTTTAAATCTTTATTTCATTGTAAAAAAAAACAGGAGCATAAAGATGCGCGAGTTAAGGCTCATTCTGCAGAGAACCTGTTTACTTTTGCTGTTCATCCTATGATTATTATTATTATTGTTATTGGACATCGGATCAAAGGGTTTTGTTTTTTGCATTTTCGTTTTCTTCTAAAACTCACCATTAAAAAAATAGATTTTAGCAGAGTCACCTGGAATGATGATATGTTGAGCACACATAGTCAGTATGTGTCCAAGCAAACGTGATTGAGTTGTTTTCAGAACCCCTATTGTCTGCCTTGTTGCACACAAGTGACATTGATTGACCTGCCTCTGGTCGTCTCTCCACATTATTATCTCTCACTTGGTCAGCATGTACACTATCATGTTGAGCATCTTGCCCCTGCTAACAGTGTTCAGTCCAGGCCAGTGCCTCCACCTAAATCCACGCTGTCAGAAGGGAACTTTCGATACTTATTCACCTTTCCCACGTTTTTTTTTTTTTTTTTGGAAAAACATGCGAATGAGGAATATCCTTTTTTTGATATGTTCATGAATGCCGTGGTGAATTTGGAAGTGTGACCTCCTTCAAATAGTGCTGCAGAACCATATTGAATTTCTTAGGCCATTTTCGTAATGTTAGGGCTGATTGTTGGGCATTCCCTTGACTCATCCCCAGCTGGTGCTGTTTTATTTTTGATAAGATGCTCACCGAAAAAGGAGCAGAAAGGAGCCTGCTTGTGTTTTTCTGCTGGTGCCTGTTTATGCAGCGCGCGTTCACTCGATGCGATTTCACCGTCGTTGCATCATCTTCACAGTTTTTCGCATGATCAGAATCTGCGTCGCTTCTCCCTCTCCCTCTCTCTCCCACACGAATTTTCAGTCGGTGCCTTTGCTCATCCTTGAATGCACATTCAGAAAGAATGTCATTTTTGCTAGTGTTAGTCAGTTTTTAGCTATTTGTGTACGAAAGAAGCAGTAAAGTGACCCTGAGCGGTGTTCCACACGAACTTCACAAATGAGGTACTGGGGGGGGGGGGGGGGGGGGGGGACTGCTCACGCTTTTCCCTTCTTTTTTCTGCAAATATGCAGCTATACGTCTGAAATGGAAAATGAAAATGAAACGTCTCTGCTAAATAGGTAAATGTAAAGCACAGCAAAAATGAGGTCTTATTCCTCTCTTACCTTTTTAACAAATAAAATATTTGAATAATACACGTATCACATTCTTAAATTAATAACATAAACAATATTGTTTACTAAAAAAGAACAATGAATTCTGTGCACAATTGCTGTGTACTTATGTGAATTATTTTTTAGTGAAAGGTAAAAATGAGTGTTTCAGTTACTTGGAATAGTACAGAAATATTGAACTGAATGCATGAAAAGCCCAGTAAATACTGCCAATACTGTCTGTTTATATCGAGGGCAGACGTCCCTGGTACTAGACGCCAGCAAACATCTTGGAGTTCAGTATGATTTTGTATATGCGGAGGAGCAGCAGGAAAAGTGAGAAGAAATGCAAGGATTTGTCGAGTGACCGTAAATTTCAGTACATAGCAGCACATCAGAATTTATAACTTTTCAAAAATGTCTTTATACAACATAGGTTTCAAAGTTTATCTGTTTTTTTCTATATGCTTGTTTTTTACATTTATATTGCTTTTTTATTTTATGCATATTATCTTAGTGGGAGGAGCGCTATAACAGTAATTGTGATACTTTCTGGACAACATAAACATGAATATTATCACAATAGAACACATGTCCATATACTGTAATTCTGCAACCTTTTAAGACATTGCCTCATGTTACCTTCCCAATTTGGGGTGACCATGTGGTTTGAACACCCTGAATAAAAATCCAAATCAATAATATGCATTCATGTGGCCGGTCCTGTGACACCTGACCTGCTTGGGGACTAAAGCACCATGCAGTGTTTCCTGGAGAATATGAACAAAGCTCAGTAACTATTGATCTCAATTGCATAGAAATATAGATGCATTCGGTGTTTGGATAAAATTTTCTGGGTTTGGAGAACATAGCTAATTAAGTCCCAAACTGGTAGCTGTAAGGTTACTCTGGTAGCCGTAACGTTGCTCTACTTTTGGAATTGACAGTGAGACCTTTCAGTCACAGGTCAAGCAGCAACCAATAGAAGCCTTCCTGATTACGTAATATTTAGTAATCCATTTTGTCGTTAGGCTCAGATCAATTACAGTGGTGCCTCGTACTTCGAATTTGATTAGATTCAGAAGGCTGTTCGAATTCTGAATTGTTCAAGGTCCGAATCAATTTTCCCCATTAGAAATGTAAATTATAAGTGAATTATTCCATTCCCAGACTCTAAACAATACCCATTTAGATAAACTTTGATAAGCCACAAATGGTAAATTAAAACAATAAATAAAATACATATGTACTGTATAATAAAATGAAAATTGCCACACTATTCTTGGAGGCCACAGTTAATACGTAGGGGTTATATATATAACCAAACACACCAAAAATAAAGTGAAAAAAGCACTAAAACCACACAAGCGTAACGCAAGAGATGCTTTCACAATGAGAGCAAAAGATGACTTGGGCGTGCAACAGACGGCGTTTACGCTTGCTGCGCGGTTTGAATGTAGAAGCATTGTTCACTCTGGAGTGAATTTCTCTCAAACTTACCTTTCAAACTCTGGAACGTTCAAAGTTCGAATCATTTGAAGTATGAGACACTACTGTATACCTGATACAAAAATACTGGCAGTTCCCGGGTTAACAATGTCTGACTTGGCTGCAGATCATAAATATGAACGGACCACCATTAAGTCTATTATATTAAAAATTTGGGTTAAATACAATGGTTTGTAATAACAAACTCATGGGATCATCATGAAAACATTGTGCAGCTTCAGCTGTTCATCAGCTCGAGGTACAGTACAGTACCACATATATAGTCACTTTTATTTTACTGTATAACTTTTATTGTTATGTTCTGTATTATTATTCCAACTTGCCTACAAATTTGACTAAAAGACACAGATCTTGTTCATATCCTGGGGACTGCCTGTACACTAAAATACCTCAGACGATGACATTCACAGCCTCCTACAGTCTTATAGAACAGTTTGCACCACACACAGTGAGGATGGTAAGCTGCGCACTGATTAGACAATGTGTGCCTAAAGATGTACATGCAGGATTCCTTTTACAAAAGCTTTTATTGCCAAAGGCTTACAGTGGCTGAATCACATTAAGTTTTCAAAGTTGTCCTGGAATGTATTTTAATACAAGCTGAGAAATAAAACACTTGATTTTAGATACCAAATAGAAAATTCCTTTGGGCATGTGTAAAATCGGTTCCCTGAAAGTGTGTATGCTTTACTTAAGAGATGATAAGGGCACTGAAGTGTTTTGACATATTTCAAATAGAAAAATTGACAAAGTTGTGTTTCACAATGATTTAGATTTTGAGATTTATTGTAAAGTCATGGTTTAGAAGTATAAAAGATGAATGAAATCCTTTAGATGGATGGAGTCCTGGATTGTAGACTTTCATTCTTTCTTTTTTGTTGTTTTGTCTTCATCCTAAACACATACAGTATATGCATGTAAGCTTAGGGGTGGGCGATATGGCCAGAATGTTTTTTTTTTTGGCTATAATAATGATCTACAATATATGGAATGTATGCAGTAATGTTAATTAACTATTTCCTGTATCTGAATATGAAAATATCTTTACCTTAGTTTAAGATTGGTTACGTTGTCACTTGTTGCATGAACAGTATGTTTGCAAACTACTGTAGGTCCACATTGGATTTCAGATACAAACCATTTCCGCACAATCAAATGGACTAACAAGAGTGCAGTATTTTTAGCAGGCCGATGGTATATAGTTTGTTTTTTCACCGAGTTAGCTAACTAGTTAAAAAAGATCAATTAAGTTTCATTTCACATAGGTCTGTTTTGTTGTAGTGCACTTGTAACTGGGCATTCATTGGAAGCTCATCTTACCCTCACTTGCCTAGTTGACTTTTCCACGGCATCTATGTTTGTAATGGGTTGAGCCTTATACATCTTTTTAGACAAAAGTGTCAACTAAATAGGCCTAAATATAAATGCAGTCCTGTATCACAATTCTTACAGTACCCATAAAATGTGTATTATGTACAGTAACTGCCGCCATGTCTACCACCACTACCTTCCATGCCTTGTCTTTCTGTTGACGGAATGCTGGATTCCCAACACCATTTCTCTTTCATTTGATGACCAAACGGTGGGGGGAAGCACGAGGGGGGGGGTTTATCACCTGCAGCCTGTGTATCATTTAGAGGTCTACTGAGTGCTTGGTTTGGACTGTGGCTCTAGAGAGATCACTGTTACCTGGGTCAAAATGAGTACACATATGCACATGTCCACATACATACGTCATCCGTCAGAATGAATCAGCCGGTAATATCACCTCCCGTCGTTCATTTCACAAATCGTGTTTGAAGCTTCCCTTCTTTATTCCTGTATGACATTATTCGCTACATGTTCGCTGCTTTTGACACGCGAGTGGAGTTTTCCTTGTTAGCCAGTAACCTGCTGTCTGTAGCTCACTTTTAGAGTTTGCCGCTCCTCTCGTCTCTGTCAGGTCTGATGGGGAATAAGCCTTGCATTGAATGTACTGCACTGGAATTTAACCTTTAGCCTCATGACAGTTCAGTCCATTGTTCCTCCTCCCTATAGTGAAGCCCCAAAGGGGTTGTCACAGCAAATACCATTAAAACTGCCTTTACACTGCAGTGATAAATTGCCGGTTCCCCCTGCTGCATTGTTGTTGTATGAGGTATTCCAGGGCTGCTTTTAATATCAGCAGTATTATGACTGGATTTGGTATTGCTTTTTTGGCCTATAATTATTCAAATATTCCGTTATTCTCACTCCCTCATTCCTAATAAAATACTACAAATCTTTATGACAAATTGACGCTGAATTTTGTGGCACGATTTGACTTTGCTGGGTTGATATGGCCAAATTTTTGAAAAAATATTTTGTATACAAACCAACCAAACTGGAATATATGAAGTAATGGCAATTAACCATTTAATCACTTTACCAAGCAATTCTGTGATAATAAACTTAAGGTATGTGAAATACTGTAAATATAAAAGGAACTCTCCAATTATAGCAAAAGTTCTAACTAAAAAAAGTGTTCTAACTTTTTTTGAATACTAATTTTTCAAAAGTTTTGAGTACAATGAATATCTATCACTGTGTTCAATATCTGTGCACTTCTGAACTCAGTTTATACAAACCAATAATAATAATAAAAATAAAAATAATAAAATAAATAAATAAAATTGGCAGTGTTGCCACCTGTTGTATGAATGATGTCTTTGCAAAGTTTGCAAATTATAGTAGATTTCAAATTCTTTAAATCCAAACTATTTCCACACAATTGAAGGAGAACCCTTTTTTGAATCAGTTCTTCATCTGTTTGTTCGACAGCATGACCAGCCTGTCTATGCACTGTGTTTTGCTTGCTACTTGACAAGAATGCAACATTTACATTTTTTTTGTATTTACCAAGTTAGCTAGGTTTTTATTTCAAGCTCTAGCCACTAAGTTGAGAGCCACTGAGACAGATAAGTGACAAAGAAGTGAGACACATAGGCAGTGCAGAGATGTTATACAGGATGAAATTGCTTTGTTTCACATACAGTAGGTCTGCTCTGTTGTAATATTGTCACAGCCAGGGGGGACATATACCCCACAATATTTAATTTGGCTTCATTCATCCCCCTAATAAATTAAATTGTGATCCCCCCCAATTTACAGCTTTTCCCTACGCCATTGGTTGCGGCCTCCAAACACGCAGGCATTGCGTGAAAGGCCCTGGCGTTTCATTCTGTCAATATAATAATGCTGATTTTTGGAGGCAAAATCTTTCTAAAAGAAGACACTGCTTACTTACGCACTGCGAACACCTGCACTTAAGTGCTGCAGGTAAACACAAAGTAGCAGTTCTGGCTTGCAATTTATGAAACCTGGGATGGCAGGGGAGGACTCATCAATATTCAAAGGAAGTGTTACGGTAATTGTTTGTGGCACAGCGTTTTTGGGAAACTCGTCCTGTTTTGTGCCGCAGAATGTGTTACGATGCTTTTTTGTCACTCAAAAAAGTTGTTCTTTTTCCTTGACACAGTAGCAATGATCAAAAATCTAACCAAGTAAAATGTAAGGTTAGCCTGAATTTAGGTCATCAAAATAATAGAACAATCAATTAATCTAATTGAATCGTGATAGAAGTAAAAAATTTCTGGTGCATCAAATCATTCCCTCAGTAATTGTAATCGAATGGAATTGTCTTGGGGCTAGTGATTTTCTCTCCTACTTGTCCATCGTTTTGGACAAAAACCTCTGCTAAATATGAGTAAATGTAAATGTAGTGCTGTATCACAATCCTCACTATAAAATGCATACTGTGGATACAATTGCAACTGGTCACAATAAATAATATCATCTTATCCCCCAACACTCAGATAATACTCAGATAATAACATTTTGGGTTATATCTGAGTCGAATGGACATTTTTTTTTAGATGATGTGGTGCTGTAGTTAGGTCAAGTATACAATGTTCCTTTTGCATTTGCATGTAATATGTGGGTGATGATGCAATATTTTTTTGATCACCAGCTGCAGGGGACTGGCTTGGTTCAGGACGGCAAGTTAGCCATTAATATCTGGTTAATATCTCCCCTTATAGCCCGTTGTATGTTCCTGGAGGAGCTGCGTGCAACGTGGGTGAAGAGCTGTCATAAACAGTCTTCTTAGGCACAGGAGGAAGATATAATACGGCGAGCATGCTGGGTCCCTGCTGACTTGGTGGGGGTCCCAATCAACATACAGACAGGCGCTATGTGTCACAGCTCAGGAGACGGTATGGAGGAGGCCCCGTGGAGTTGGTGGCAGTTTAGGCTCGGCGGTGTGGTAGCCTTCATCATAAGGAATAATTCAGTGACACGTAACAGGTGAAGGTTTAGGGTGTGTGGGGGAGCGGCTCCCTGTTACATGATGTGTGTGGGGGAGGGGAGAGAGCTGATGCTAAAGTATGCCTTCCATTAAGATGAAAGCATTTCACACACCGTCTTCCAAGAATGTTTTTGTTTTTATACAAATATGAGAAGTTAGCCCTTATGATACGTTCTCATATTCTCACATCTCTTTTCTTCTTGTCCTCCCTAAAATATCATTTCACAGTAATAAACTTGAGATGTGACTCATGCAAGTGTTCTTTAATGCATACTTTTCCCATGGCAATACTGCACATTGAGGGAGAGAACTGTGGGAAGAGTATGTCCTCCTGCACATAGATATAAGAGTCCCAGGATCCATATGATCTTACTTCAGTGAAGGAAGGCGATGTACCGAACCAGCTGGGGTACTCATTTGGTACTTTGGGGTTCAAATGTGTTTATTGTCAGTTGGTTATGCAAATAACCTGCTGCATAATACAGCCGCCATCTTGAAAAAGCATAGTTATGAGCTCAGAAACAATGATAAATGAAGTAAAAAAATAAACAATAATGGATAAGTGAGCAATTGAAGAGACCCAAGCTACAATTGCAATCTGGTTGGAAGAACAGATTCAACAAGATCTGGATGGCATGACTGTATGGCTGCACTGCACTGGAAAAATTTCAGATATTGCTATGTGAATTCTTTGTGATGGATATTGCAATATTTATAATGCAAAAAAGTTCACCCAGATTCATCCAAAATGTACTATAGCAAAATACTATTATCTAACGATAAAGTCCATCAAATAAGTTGGTGGTGTTGCTACGAGCTGTGCTGACAAATCAATTGCTTTTGCTCAATATCTTCTCTATAGAATCCAAAATATTTCCATGCAATGGAAAGCAAATTGTTCTCTTTTCTCCTTCCCACTCACTCATTTTGTTAAATTTCTCACAAAATGCCTCTATGAGTGTTTTAAACAGCAAGGATGAAAATGATGATTGGCTCGGAGAGCGCATGCAGAACTACTGCAAAAGCAAAAGCAGAGGTGGTAAACTTTAAACTTATGTTTTAACATATAATAGATAGTCTTGAAAAGGAACAATCATGAAAATTGTAAAGCTTGCTAAGTTTTGTTTCCTATGACAGAGTAAAAATGTTAGCAGATTTCCTCTCTGTCTATGGGCAAATATCCTCATTGTGTATGTTACTGGGATTTCAAAATACTGGAACTCTATTGAAAAATTATGTAATTTTCAAAAATACTATATACTTCAGTATAATGTCCGAACTGTTTGGAGGTGTGAAAAAGATCAACCCAGAAAGAAAGCCAGAAACATCATCCCAGCTGACTTTTTGCAGTCCTTTCAATGTGAGAATTGCATAATAGCCATTTTTGAATCTAGTAAAAAAATTAGTATTTTTACTTCCAGTCTTTGCCACTTTCTTAACATGCTGTATTACTACACATAGATCAAAATAGTCATTTTCTCTCTATTGGGTTGTTTAATATAAAGGTAAGAAATGTAGGGTGATTTAAAAATGGAAGAGAGTAAAGAGTTACAGCATTAAAAGGGTAGGGTGGTGTTGTGTCAGGTCATGGCAGGAATGGGTGCTGTTTAGGTGGCTTTTGTCATTCTAGTAATCTGAGAGCAAGAGGAAGATCCTCGGTGAAATGTCATCTGGAGAGAGGTGTGCAATTGGATTAGTGCCTCTGGTGGAGGCATGTGGTGCTGGGGGCAGAGGTCAGACCATGTTAAGTGCATGTCCAATCTATAGAGGGCTGTGCGAGTTAAGTCACAACATATAAAGATCTGCAGTCTGAATTCTGTGAAGTAATGGAATAAGGCACTGAACACACACACTGTGGGGTCATTTCTCCATCGACTGACCCTGACAATCATTCCGTGATTCTTTCCTTGCAACTGATAAACTATGTAACATTGAGTCATTGTTCTGCGTGAAAGGCAGTGTTATTTGACAAAATTCACTGCATAAGAAAATCTGTGCTTTATTTATTTAGTTGCTTTGGGTGTTAGCATTGTTGCCTCACAGATCTGGGACCCATTATGGAGTATCTGCCTGGGCTCCATGTGTGTGGAGTTTGCATGTTCTCCCTGTTTATCTCCCCCCACCCTCCAAAAACATGTTGATGTTAATTGGAATCATCAAGTAGCCACAGGTGAATGAATGCTGTGTGAGTGGGCCATGTGATGGGTTGGTGTCCCATCCTGAATTGTTGCCTACGTGATGCCCGCAGTGTCTGGGATAGGCTCCGGAATCCCATGACCCTGAAAAGGACAAGCAGTTACAGAAAATAAATGTATGTTTGTTTTTATATATATATTTTTTTTTTTCTGTTCTGGTATGTACTGTAAGTATTAAAAGTATAAGTCCTGTTCATGGTCACACATCAGATAATATTTTGTTTGATTAAACAGGATACTTATATTTTGTCCCACTAGAGCCCTAATTATCTTTCAGTGATAATTACAAATTTAAGTTGGGCTGGGCAATACAAAAATGTGGACGTTGTCATTTGCTTGATACTGTAGCACATCACAGCCTATACCACAGCACAGAAACGAACACAGTTCCAACCAATCATATGGTAGTTTTTTTTTTTTAAGAACGGACACCCAGTGCTCAGAAAAATGCTCAGCGAGGTTGACTGAGTTAGCGGAGCACGTCACATGCTACTGTTTTCGTAAAACACGTTAGTCCTCGGAGAGATGAGTGCTCACTCAGAGGAAGATTTGGTGTAGGAGTCAGTGAAGAAAGAAACCACAACGTCTTTTAAAAAAGGAGATGTTGTTGATGAACTGGATAAGAAGGCATCAGTGGTGCAGTCGTACTTTGGCATTTTAAAGTACGACACACAACACGCTATTGCTGTGCACTGTACGCTCTGCCAAAAACTTGTGCCAAGACTGAAAATACTGTGAATTTATTACACCACGCAAAGCTTTGCCATCCAGTGGAACATACAGAATGTCAGTGCTTACAGTTACAGACTCCAGCAATTAGTGTTTCCACTTTTAATCTGAAGAACTTCAAGACAAATCACATCCCACACTGGTTAAAAGCGGGACACAGCATTTTATTTTTCATTGCGAGATGGGTGACGACTCTACCAGCAATGTCAAACCCGTCCCCTGGAACTAGCGCCGAGGCAGAGTCAAAAACTAGCAACAAACTGCACTGGCAGTGTATTACGAGTGTTATGCCCTGTGACAGAAATGTTTATTTTTGTATGATTTATTTATTCAAATTAGATTTCAGTTTGCAGTCCATTCAATTAGTCTTTTTTATGTTCTGAATCTGTTTCAGGGGAATCCCAAGGGAGTTTAAAGCAATAATGAAGCCTTGAAGTAAAGAAACAAAGAAATAATGGCTTGAATTATATTGTCATAATTATCAATATTGTCTAGGGCTGTAAAGGTACACATATTTATTGTGCACCGTTCAGTACATCATTTTCAGTTTGGTACGCTTAATGAAACAAATTAACACATTTATTGACACAAGTGCAACCTAAATTCACAAGTAGACGTTCAGCATGGCAAACATTATGCTTATTGTAGCTGAGATTTTTTTAGGGCTAATGCTGATTACATTCGGAATATTTAGATTTTCCAGTAAGATACACCAACACTAAAGAGAGAGTCGCTGATAAGACCACGACTATCTGTTGGCTATCCTTCTGGAAACGCACCCAACATGCTAACTCATAAGTGTGTGCACCACCGGAGCAAGGCAGAAATTGCTTCTACGTTAGTCTCCACGTAGCATCTGAGGCACATTTGCCAGGAAATTCAGACCGGGCTAAAAAAATAACGATGGCTATATAATTGTCACTGAAAGATAATTAGGGCTTTAGTGGGACAAAATAGAAGTATCCTGTTTAATTAAACAAAATATAATCTGTTAAGTGTGACCTTGAGCTGGACTTTTATACGTTAAATACATACAGTACATACCACAACAGATCTGCAATCATACTTGGTAGTAGAGAACAAAGGATTTAATTCATTATCATTGTTATTATGTTATATATTTTTTATTTTACATATCAATGTTTTCAATATGCAAATAAGCATTACCGTTATACCCGTGATATCGACTGATATGAAAAAATGATTGCAAATAAATATTTTGCCATATCAACCAGCCCTAGTTGATGGCCTCTAAAAGAAACCTTTCATGATTGAGTTGATTTTTTCCCCTAATTTTCAGTTGATATTTACTTCCAAAAATCAAGTTTCAATGTTCATACATTAATTTCTTTTCTGATTACTGAAGCCAAACGAAAAGTGACGTGAATATGCTCCTTTCTGTCTTATCAGTTTTCATATTCCACTACTTCTATCATATAATTTTATTATTTTCTCAGTGGCTTGGGTTTGGAGGAAGGAACAATACAGGAACATGAGACAAAGACAGCAGGAGATGAGTAGAAGCTGGATGGACAGACACAAAGGATGGGGGTGCTATATAGAGAGCAATACTAGACATGGCAGAGACCGACATCAGGCAGGGACAATGGACAGGGACAACAGCCGCTCTGTCTGTCTGTCTGTGTGAGGCACATAAATGGATTTTAAAAGCCATATAATTGCAAGGATTTGGCAAGAATAAAAAAGAAGATGAAAAGTGGACACGCAAAACAGAAGAAATCATCTAATTTGTTTCATCCCACTAAATGCTAAAAGGTGAGGACTCGGGCCAATCACTTGGTGATTTAAATTTATCTGCTTGCCCCCCCACCCCCCCAGATTCGGATTGCAGATAATATATTAACTGATATTTGAAGTATTTATACCGCATAGAGGGTGTTCCAAAAGCAAAGTGGGTTTTCTGTATTAGTGTGGAATTAGAGTGAACTTCTCAGGGAGTGCATCTCACCTTTCATTACATTTAACAGTGCCCAAAAAAGAAAGAGCCAGGAACATTGAGCTCCAGTCCTGAGGCAGCAGGGCTTATTGATCTGTGTTCTTGATGGTTTTAGAGAAAGAGCAAGGGGGAGATGGTGGTATAGAGAGAGAGGGAGAGAGAGGGATAGAGGGAGTCCCAGAGACGGGTGTTGCAGTCCTTTGAGATTGATTGCTGCTGGCCCAATTCCACCCTGGGCTTTGACCCTCTGTCCTTTACAGTAATTTATGGGTTGCATTTTTGGAGATTTAAACACTTGTCTGAGGCCATCGCAGCCCTGTGCAGAGAGCGACCTGCACTGGAAGAGTAGCCAGTGTGTACAAAGAATCCTGGGAAAATAAAAATGCCCAACGTTGGGCACTGTTCCAGTATGGTGCCCATTTTGCAACTTCCCCGATGATTTTTCTTTCAGCTGACATTTCACTGAGTTGAAAATGAATAATTAACATGCAAATTTGGCATTCATTTTTTATACTGGCACAATATTGGATAAAGTACCTCATTCAAGGTTGCCCTGTCAAAGTCAACCTTCTGAATTTTTTTCCCAAGGTGGTACTGCCTACCAAAAAGCACTACTTAGGGCACTGAATAACTTAGCTCTCTGAAATGCTGCCCTATGTCCCACACCCATATTCTCCCAGTTGCTGGGTGTGATTCATAGTATCTTGTAGGACTTTTTGCTAATGGTTTGGTTAAATGACTCAATGAAAGGACTTTTTGGCCCCGTTGCTTCTAAAGGTCTCTCATGTATGCTGTCCCATTCCTGCTTAACATTACAGAGTTTTACAAAACAAGATGCAGAAGCTATTCTCCTTGATGGGCCCAGGCAACGTTTAAGGAACAATTGATGCTATGCACCATTAGACACTGCGTGGCTGCAGCAGGGCTGGTCGGAGCACAACATCATGCTACACAGTGATCAGCAGTCTGAGTCCAGCTGCTCCAGTGTGGGGTCCCTGCTTGGCCATTCTGAGCAGAGTCCTCTTGAAGCAACAGGAAGTGATCTGGAGAGGAGCACCTCTGCAGATTATTACAGATTTGCAATTTAATAGCACTGAGATCTTTTCCAAACCTCCCAAGTGAGTCCCTCAAGTGCCAAAACCTATTAGTTTAGGTTTTTAATCACAGAACAGGAGATGAGGATTATTTTTTCACTCTTCTCCGGGGAACATCATCTTTCCTGAGTACCTGGGTCGTTGTTGTGACGCATGTTGGGGGGGGAATGAAGAAACTGATTTCCCATGATGCTTTGGGTCACAAACAGCCGTGCCTGACTAGGGTATATGAGAGCTCACAATGTCAACGGGGTACTCCGTGGACAGCTTCTCCACGTGATGCCCGCACGCACTGAAAGGCACGGAGCTCGCTCTATGTGAGAATGCGAGCATGAGTGCATGAGATCATCCCATTAGCAGGAATCACAATGAGTAGCACTGCGGTAAAGCAGTGCAGTCAGTGAGGGTGAGGCCTGCAATCTTCCCAGCCGAAAGATTCTCTGAGGACCACCATTCAGCGGGCAAATCTCGGAAGTAAAATAAAGTATTTCCTTTTGTTTGAATATAGTAATAATTATTGTGTTTTAGAACACATAAATGCAATTATGCTCCAGCAACCCTAACCAGTTTGCACTGTGGATGGATAAATATAAAAAGAACAGGAACATTTATAGTTCTAAACAAATCACTTTTGTTTTACAAATGTGCTTTGCACACATATCCCAGAACTCAAGAGATGTTACAGATGTGCACACGGCACTTAACTTTTTGCATTAGTCAGGAGTTCATTGTCACAATGTCTCCAAACAAGCACAATAAAAAGCAGGGATGAGTGGGTTTGTTCTGAAATGGGGCCATGCTATATGAACATCCCCTTCCTCTCTGTCGCTCTGTTTATCTTAGGCTGGCCCTGGCTCTTTGTCTGTCTCACGCACTTTCTCGCTCTCTCGCACTCTCTTTCTTTATCTCTTCTTTTTATCGCTGATAATTCTGCTCCAGGAGACGGTAAAGGACTCCCTGTGGGTGTATTAATAGCTTCTGTTGAATTATTGAGGGGTGAGAGTTGCTAATAATCTCACAGGACCTGTCTGACAATGACACAGAAGACAGAGGGAAAAACAATCACACGGCACCTCTTAAAGCGAGCTGATTGGGGGATGGGAGTCAGCGCTGAGCTGCTCACCAATCGTTCATCTCCGTTAACAGAGCCAGTTGTGCATCTCAGATCAATCCTTGGGCAGTGTCCTCTCCCCAAGCCAAACAGGGGTAACAGCGATTTGTATTTGAGCTACATGCATCCTTGCTGTGTGAGAGTGATGTCGTCGCGTCAGGCACGTGTGCTGAAGGACAAGGACAGACAAGGGCGAGGAACACAAACCGCCTGTTCGCATCTAAAGGCGTTAAAACGACGGCAAGCAGCGCACTTGCAGATGCAGGCCATTAGGGCAGTTCATGCATTTTTGCAGAGCCCATGCTGATCCCACGAGGTGTTTCTGGGTTTACACTCTGACCCTCTAAAGGGTGCGTTCTGTCCTAAAAATATAGTATTGCATTTATTCTGCTTTAACAGCTTTTAACTTCTCTTATAGCTGCTAATTCTGCTAGATTATACTTTTTTGTATATTGTAGAGGTTTTTTTATTTTGTGCAAGCATGGGCTCCGTATCTTTATGTAAAAGTTGAATCTTTTCACATGCTTGCTTAGCCAGATTATGTATATTTCTTTATTCTTTATGTGGCTAATCAAGTGTGCAGGTTAGCTTTTCTGGTAAAGGTTTAACAGGAGTGTCCCACTGAGGATTGACAGCTCAGCTGCTTCTGTCACCTGACTGTCTCCGATCAGGCCACTGTTCCAGGAGCCATAAGGAGGTGGTGTCACACTGCCACCGGGAAACTGGGTGTTTTTGGGGGTGGGGGGCGGGGGGTGGTCGCTCTTTTAATAATGCATTCTGCTACTCGCCGCCGCAGAGAACAGAAGCCACTAACCCTTTCGATTGAGTTTTATAATCGCATTAAAGGAAACTTTGAATATAAAATGGGGATAAGAAAGTGCAACTCCATTGCGAGGGTCTTTTTTTAGCACAGTTAGTGAGTGGTGTGGGATTATAATAGAGGTGGGGGTGTTATACTCCTTGATGAATACCACCTCCGTCATCTCATAACATTCACCTTCTGTTCTGTTACATCCTGCTAGAATAATATCACATGTAGGCAGCAGATTCATTAGCGCCTGAAACGTCTCCTGAATTTTTAAGCTATATTTTATTGAATAAAAAAATGGGCTTCGGGTGGTATCAACGTGGTAATCGAACATTTCTTTTATTTATTTTTTTTTAACTTATTTTGCACTCTTCATCAGTGCATTGTTATTTGATCAGGGATTGCTGATTTAAACTAAATAATTTACATTAAAAGATGATAGTGTAGGATGACATGAAACATGAACGCAATGAAAGATTCCTTGGCCCTAAGACCTCACGTAGTCTGCTGGTTAATACACTGAGATCTTTTCCAAACCTCCCAAGTGAGTCCCTCCAGTGCCAAAACCTATTGGTGATAATGATGTTACGGCTGTCATATGGTGCATTTCACGCCACCAGGTTCAGTTTAGTTCAGTTTCAGTTTTCATTGCATGGCCATTTGCTAGCTTACTGTGTATTGTGGAATTTTTGTCACACAGCAGCCCTTATTAAGAGATTGTGGGGCTTGCTGTTTTCTTAATGCAGCTAAGTGACTTTGTGCTATTTATTTTGCCCTGTTGGCTTTACGTGAACCTGACCAGTGCTTATGAGCAGTAGTCCTATGTATACAGTGTTGCATTTATCAGGGGTGTATCCCAGAATTATCATGCATGGGTGAGCACCTCCAGGAGGAAATCATGGCGCTGGAAATGACGACAGCCTAAGTGCAACATAAATTTGGGCAGCTTTTTTTTGTTCTTTTATTTCAGACAGAAGCTTCTTGGGACCGCCTTTGATATGGCCCCCTGGGGGTCTGTGTGTCTTTCTGTTTGCCTTTCTTCCATCTTTCTTGGTTTTTCTTCTTTTCTCCTCTATCAGCGGCTCCGTGTCCCTGGAGGGTGTCTGGCGTATCCAAGATAAGAGCCCAGTGTCCAACTTTATTTTTAGTCATTCTCATTGTATAACTACATAACATACAGAAAATATCTGAAAAAGTAGTACAAGTCCAG